>APFE031174844.1:0-10147 GCA_000404065.3 Pinus taeda
AAAAATTGAAAATTCATTTTGGTGTCTTTTGTGGTATTTATGTTCCACTTCTCTATAGTTAAATGCACTTAAATGTTTTTATAAAGATTAGCTATTGAAAAGTGGTGAACCATTTTGTGCGCTGGTTAGTATTTAAAATTTCATGGTTTCTTGAAAGTATTTGATCTTTTGAAATTTATTTGCTAGAACATTGGGCATCTATTGAATATTTTGCATCTGGTGAAATTAATCATTGCTTGGATTATATAATGCTTCTGACATGTTTGATATTTTGTAAATATTTTCAAGCAATCATTAAATTACTTCATAAGCAGCAACAACTAATTAATTACTTGGTTTCCATTAACTCCATAAGGCACTGGTCTTAAGCATTTAAAGATCTAATCAAATTCTAAAATCGATCAAGTGCTTGTTTCCCCCTGCTGTGTCTTCCAACCCAACTGGTTCCCAGTTGGTTTTCCTTTTTTCCCATAGGGTCTACCCCCCTTAGCCTGATATTGGGAGACGGCTTAAACGGAGAAATCGGGGATCAGGGTGACAACCCTCGGTCTGAGCGATGTCGCACTGCCTAGACAATTTATGCAACAACATTTTTTGGCGCCGTTGTCGGGGATAGAGTTTTTTTGTCCCTAGCGTTTCAACAACATTTCATTCTCTTTCTTCTCTCTCATATGGAATCTGGAATCTTTTCATTTGAACTGGCAGGGTCAACATTTTTTGGCATCATCTCATCTTTTCCACCATTCATTAGCCTGTCAAACGACCAACATTCTTTGGTGTCATTTGATCTTTTTATCATCTTATATTTCGTCATATCGTTTAATCGTATCTTCAGCACCTACTCTTCAGTTCGTTTCTTGTTTGGGTGACGACTCCATTTCTTTTCATTTATTTTTCGCAGACAAGAAGCCTCCCTCTTTTTTTTTTCCGAAGAAGAAAATTCATAATTTCTATTGATGAGAAATTACATGCTGTTGATGCCCATAGGCATATGCTGTATTGTGGCTGGTCGCCACTGTTCAAAAAGCAAAAAGATACATAAGGTTCCCATAGGGATACTGAGTAAGGTTCTGAGTCCATCATAAAAGTGCGTAGTTGCTATACATGAGTTCATTACTGTAATATATTGCGATATATACAAATATAAACAAAATATTTTGTTCTTCAAAATTGCTGATATTGAGGTCATTGCCTCACTGAAGTGGTCCATCTATATATGGTCTGTGATAATATTTGTACGTCCCTGTAGGAGAAAATTCCTCGATCATCCAATCGCCTAGAGGATGATCCGCCGCTTCTTTCGAGAGCCGGTCAGCAATTGAATTTCTTTCCCTGTAGATATGAGAAACAATTATCTAGTCAAAAAAAGTTTTGAAAAAAACAATTTCTTCCAAGATATGTTTCAAAGAATATGCATGACAATTGGACTTGTTGTTAAACCAATCAGCCACAGTCTTTGAATCACCAAATATTTGAATTTGTTGGCAGTTTTTGGTCATGGCAAAATATATAAGATGACGCAGAGTTATCAGTTCTGCATGGTTGTTTGTTCTGGAACCAAGTCCTAAGCAAATCTGGAAGTAATGTGTGTCAGATAGATGAAGGAGGATGCCACCACCGCATCCTTGTCGTTGGGCCGCCCCATCAAAATATGCCCATGACACATCTCTGTTTATTTGCTCTGGGGTGATGCGCTTGGGCTGTGTTTGATTGATCACATCCGGTATCTCTGCATATGCTGCACAGATGATGGGGGGGAGGAGGTTCCAATTAACAGTACTGTTCTAAAAAATGATCTCATTCCTTCGGATCCAAATATACCAGGCAACCAAAAGGGGGAGATTCGGGGCTTTTCTGCCGCCACTGAGTTCCACCACAGATCCCACGCCGATTGTATATCCACCCCCTGCCAGTCCGCATTAATGTTAAGAGCCTGAATGACCTGTGCCCAAATATCTCTAGTGGTCGAACAGGTAAGGAATAAATGGAGGGTTGATTCTTCCGCTTGCCTACAAAAAACACACCAAGTTGGGCCTGCGAAGGCTCTTTTCATAAGATTTGATCCAATGGGGATTTTGTTTGCCAGAATATTCCACATTAGTAGTCTGGTTCTTGGCTGGGCCTCCAGTCGCCAAACAGAGGACCACCAACTTTTGTGGCTGTCTAGATTTTTGGCTTCAATCAATTTGTGGTATCCCAGCTTCGGCGAGTATAGTCCCGTTTTGGATATGGCCCAGATGAGCTCATCCTCATCATCCCTTAATATAATATAGGACTCGATTAAGGCCTGTATGTATGACTTCCATTCTTCGTTCCACTCATATGTCAAGTTCCATTGTCGATCAATTAACCAGGCTTGTGAGTAAATTGTAGAGTGCTACTGATCTCCAATCTGAGAAAGAAATTTTATGCCTCTGTTGTTTAAATGGAGAACCAGCCCTTCTGGTAGATTGTGGGCATTCCCAGAACCTGGCCATCGATCAATACCAATGCGGACAGATGAGCCATTTCCGATGCGCCATAAGAGGCTATCTCTGATAAGAGGCATGGCATTCAGAGTGGCCTTCCAAATCGCAGAGATACCCTGTCTGTTCCAATTTGGCCAACGAATCCAATCTGTGATGGTCAATGGCCAAATATACTTGTGATGGATGACTTCCACCCAGAGACTATTCTGTTTTAATAATAGCCATCCCTGTTTGGCTGCCAAATCCTGTGCAAATTCCGAGAGTGATTTTAAGCCCCACCCGCGCCCCCCGCCCACTTTTTGGGAGTAGCGATCTTGGACCATTTAGCCCAGGCAAAGATCTTTCCTTTTTTGTTGCCATTCCAGAGGAATCTATTGCAAGTTTGTTGTATTCTGTGAAGAATTCCTCTGGGAATCCAGGAGAGAGACATCCAGTACACTGGGGTGGCTTCAAGAACTGATTTTATAAGCATAAGCCTGCCTGCTTTAGAAAGGAGCCTATGGTGCCAATAGTTGATCCTCTTTTCAATTTTAGTGATAAGCCAAGTCCAGTTCTTGATCTTGTATCCATCTGGTTTTAATCTGAAGCCCAGATATTTAATGCCTTCCAAAAGATTTGTTTCGTGGAAGGGGAATTTTTGGCTTGCAAGCTGAGTTTCCTGATTTGTACACCCCGAGAGGGATATAGAGGATTTCCCCCTGTTAATCTCCATGCCCGTAGCACTACAGAAAAGCTGCAGGATCTCATTGAGTGCGGTGGAGTCTCGAACACTCCCATTTATGAAAATAAGAATATCATCTACAAAAAGAAGATGAGTGAGAAAATAGTGCTCCATAATTTTGAGGCCACTGATAGTCCCACTCCTTTTGGCGGATGTGATGAGCCTGCTCAGACCTTCCATAACAAGCAGGAAGAGGAGTGGGGATAATGGACATCCTTGTCTGATTCCTCTGTCGATGTTGAAAGGTGCTAAGGCTGAGCCATTGATGAGAATAGCGAAGGAGACGTAAGAGATACATCCCATAATCCAGGCGATAAAAACAGGGGGGAAGCCCAAGTGAGTGAGGATCATCTTTAAGTAGAGCCAATTTACTTTGTCAAAGGCCTTTGCTAAATCAATCTTGAGGGATATACCTTTGAGGTTCTTGTGCTTGATGGAGTGTAGAGCTTCCTGGGCAGTGCCAATGGCCTCTTGTATGTGACGGTGGTGGAGGAAAGCAAATTGTTCTGAAGAGATGTTTGTAGATAGGATGGGCTTGATACGGTTAGCAATGATCTTGGATATGATTTTGTAGAGGCAGTTGCAGAGAGAAATAGGTTGGAAGTCATTATAGGATGATGGGGCATCCGATTTAGGGATCAGGGCAATGAAGGTGTGGTTCATAGGGGAATGAATGAGCTCGGTGATCCTGCTCTCTTCAATAACATCCAACAGGTCCTCCCCCAATAGTTCATAAAAGGCCAAATAGAACTCCACTGGCCACCCATCCGGACCTGGGCTCTTATCTTTTTTGAACCACTTTAGTGTTCCTTCCAATTCCTGCAATATGATCGGTTGTGTAAGGTCCTCGAAATCCTCCTGCTCAACAAATCTAGGAAAGTGGCCAGCCAGGTTGATGATATCTAGAAGATTTATGGCTGCCAGGGCAGTGAATTGCCTTTTGAAGTGTGATACACCCAATCTAGCGAGTTGCTGGTGAGTCGTTGCCCAACCATCTGGTTCACAAGGCAGATGCCAGATAGTGTTTGAGGCCTTTCTGCCATTTGCAAGGTTGTGGAAATATTTGGTATTGCAATCCCCCGCTTTAAGCCAAATGGCTCTGCTTTTTAACCTCCACAGTTTCTCCTTTTCTTGCAGTATCTTGATTTTTTGCTTTTCCAAGTTGTTCAATAGGGATTTTGATTCCTCTGATATGAAACCAATCCCCCTTTCATCCATGAATTGTGCAATCTGTGTCTCTGTGTCCAAGAGAAGCTAGTCATCTCTCAGTCGTTTCCTCTTTGCCCATGCCTCAGTCATTTTCTTAAGTCCATTGAGTCTGTCACAAAAATCTGCTACCTTTCTCTGTGCCCTCAGAGGGGCCTGTGATCTCCAGAAGTCCGAGACCATATTAATAAAGTCCGAGTCTTGTAAATATCCTGCAAAAACTTTGTAAGGGGCGCGGGGCTTTTTAATGGCTCCAGTGACTTGTAGAAGGATGGGTAGATGATCAGATAGACCATCCGAGCATACCCATTGTCAGTACAGGGGAAGTTTTTGAATTAGGTCTTCATGTACCAGGAATCTGTCTAATATCCTGCCCAATGATGCCTCCCCTGTTCTCCTGTTGTGCCAGGTGGGAATTTTCTTGTTCATAGGAAAATCGACAAGCATGTGAGAGTCTAATAACATGCTCATCTGTTCTGAGATGGGTTCGAGCTGAGCATGGTGTCCCCAGGTTTCCCCGACTCCCAGAGAGAAGTTAAAGTCATCCCAATATGGTGGATCTTGTGATGAGGTTGCTTTCCAAAAAATTGTGCCAGAAGGCCAGCCTGTTCTGATTCGGATTATATATATTGATAATTCGAATAGGTATCCCAAACTCTCCCATGAAAATGTCCATACCCAAAAATCCCCTTCCACCCCAAGAGTATAAGAGCTTGACCTTTCTAGGGTTGATGCCGATGGCGAGGCCTCCAGAGCGACCATTTGCATCCATACCATGAAAAATCCAACCAGGAAGAAGTGCTTGAAGGGCCCTCACAGCCATATCCGAGGTGCAGAGGGTCTCTTGAAGAAAGAGGATGTCACATCTGGATTCCTGAGTCAGTCTCTTAAGAGCCAATCTCTTTTTGGGGTTGGCTAATCCCCTGCAATTGAAGGAGAGCCAAATCATGGGGAACCAGTGGCCAAGGGCTCAATTGCTCTAAGCGCACGTTCGATAGTGCATTGTCGCCCCAGGGCGACATCTACGACAACATATTGTATGGCCGAGTTGATCTTAGATGGGCGGCCTCTTTTTGGTTTATGGTTAGAGGACCGTCTAGGTGAAGAACCAAGGCCCAGGAGTTTGGTTCGGACCCGAGGTCGGAGGTGGTAGGGGTGTGATCCAGAGCCAATGGGGGAGGAAGAGGGGATGGGGAGGGCAGCATCCATCCTGTGAGAGGAGGGAGTGGTGGAGAAGGTGGGGGGTGGAGGGGCAATGGAGCAGTGAATAGAGGGAAACGGGCCCGGATCAATAGATGACGGCTGTAAAGTGGAGTTCATAACAAAAAACATAACTTTTGATAAAATAGCAGAGGTCATGGGGAGAGATTCATTACCCGGAGCAGATGATGCATCCTCCACTGTCTTGGACCGGGTGCGAGGTGGTGCAGGAGTCGATGTAGCCTTCCTTCTGTTGTTTGTCTTCTTTGTGCCTTCAGGTACCGCATTCACAGGGGCCTCACTGTGAGTCACATCACCTTCTTCCTGATTGATGTCAGCTCTATTTTGTTCCACAGATGGCTGTTGTCTAGCACCTTTAGTTTCCGAAGTCACTCCTGAAAGTAGTGGACAGTCCTTGTACAAATGGCCGACTTTGTGACATCTTCGACATCGAAACGGGACTCCTTCATAATCCAGCAGCTGCTTGCGCGAAAACTGTCTGCGATGCAGGGTAATTTTCTCCTCCAGCCCAGCCTTGGTGTCGAGGTGAACAAGGATTCTAGCCATGGTCATAATTCCAGTCTGCTCATAGGATTTATCATGCTCGAGATAGGTGCCCAACGCATCTCCTATGCGCTTGAATACTTGGGGTATCCAGTATTGCATGGGCAAGCCCGGTAGTCGAACCCATATAGGGCCGGCGCCCAATTGTTCTCGCTCTGGGTCAAATAGTGGATCCCAACGCTTCAGCAGAACCGGCGCCAACTCAATATGCCAGAATTGGGATAGAATCCATTGTGTGTATTCAGGTTGATGAAATTGTAAGGCAAACCATCCCCTCGCCAAGACTTTGATGGTTGGTAATTCCTTTAGCAAAGATCCCCAAATCTCCTCCGTCCATTGCTTTAATCTTTCCACAGAATATGTTCGACCGCGAACCCGGCCGACTGGAACTTTGCGAGCAGTGTCCATAGCATCCGCCATTTGAACGTCCTCCCCGAAAGTTAGGTTGATATCAGAGTCGATGGCTCGTAGGCACCTCCCTTTCTTCTATTTTCCTGAGCGCTTGCCGATGGGGAAGTCCTTAAGGAGCTTGCGGCACGGGTCAGAGGTACTATGCTGAGCAGATCCGACCGAACGAGCAGGTAGGAGCAGGGAACTGAAGCATCCCGAGCGGATGGGGGAGCGGGGGTTCAAACTACAAGAACCGGGGTGAAAGGTGGGACGAGTGGGGCGCAGCGGGCCATGAGGGTTTACCGACGCCCATGAAATGGATGATGGGTTCGAGGGTTGAATGGTAGGCGAGGGCGTAGGTAGGGAGAGCTAAGCAGAGGTCGGGAGAGGTAAGTCGAATGATGGAGAAGTCTGCAGGCAGGATCCCAGAAGATGGAGCGTGGCCGGCGAGAGAGGCAGGCATTCAAGGACCGGAAGGTCCGCCAAGTTGACATCCGGATGGTGCTTCTTCCCTGAGCGCGGCGGGTGGGGCTGTATGCCGGAGGCAACTGTCGCTATAGCTGGTTCTTTGCCCCAGGGATCCATGGCTGGTCGGTTATTGTATGCCCAAATATCCTGATCTGGCATGGGGTCCTTCTCGTAGTCCACGAGGTCCTCCACAACCATAGCAACCTGACAAAATAGCAGATCCCAAACTGCCGACCAGGGGACCGACAGCAAAGTTGGAAGGATAAAACAGCACGAGAATGTTCAACCGGGAAGGTAGAAAACCCTATGGTAAACCAGTAGCCAGGATATAGAGGGATAATAGCTGCCCGCTCGAAGGGCCCGCGTAGTCAGAGACCCATGAACCATGGACCCGGCCAATTACCTGCCATGGGGAACATGGATTAAACGGAGATAATCTAGGGTTAGGTTATCGCCATTGCCGCCGATCGCCAGAGCTCCCTCCCACTTTCACAAGAAGCCTCCCTCATATCTGCTTGTTTGTTGCTTTTTGGATCCTATAATTAGATTCATTGTTCAAGTGGCGACTCCACTTATTTTATCTCTTGATTTTCTTGAGCAAAGATCTCTTTCTATCATCCATTTGGTCCCTCATTATTCATCATGGATTATTTGTTTACCCCATGTCATTTCACTGATGTTCTCCATGATGTTCCGGAAGTGGCCATTTCTAAATTACCTTTGTTCTTGAGTGGTGATTTAGTCGCTATTAGAAAGCATCTAGGCAAGTTTACTCGTATAATGATCATATATTGTAGATCTGCTCAGTATGATTATGAAGATGTCAAAATGCGTCTATTTGTCCTTTCTTTAGAGGGTGATGCTTTGAATTGGTTTAATAATTATCCTGAAGATTCTTTCACTTCTTTACAAGACATTGTCAATGCTTTTAAAGATAGATATGGTTATCCAGATATCTCGCCTTGTGCCACTAAAATTGTTTAACAGAATGAAAGTAATCTTATGAAAGGTCCAACTGTCGATGAAAGATTTCAAGACAATTCTTCATATCAGAATGTGCCATCCACTTGTACCATTGCAGATCAAATCCATGATAGTGGAAAAGCAGGGACAAATTGTAAAATCAGTGTCGATAATGAAAGGGAAAATCAGAAGCAAATTATAAAAGAACTAATGCGGCTGGAAATCATGAAAATTAAACATTCTGATCACGTAACCAACATGCAGAGTCATCATGCTAAGGAAATTGAGACCATGAAAGCTAATCATGATAGGGAAATTAATTTTATGCAAAGCAAGTTATCAGGCCTAGAGGAAAATAAGACGATCATGGAACTCAATCATTCAAATCAAGTGACTGCCAGGGAAGCAAGTTTTCAGGAAGGAATAAGTGCTATTCGAAACAAGTTGTCAACTATGGATGATGAAATGACCATCATGAGATTCAATTATAATAATCAGTCGGCTACCCTGCAAGCAAATCATAAGAAAGAGAAACTTTATGCAACATTGCTGGATGACCATAAAGGCAAAGGACGACAAAGTAATAAAAGATATGGAAGCCAGTCAAATATGCCTTCAGAATAAGTTACTGACCATGGAAGAAGACCATGCCAGGAAAATCAAAGCTATGAAGGTTGAACACTCTAGTCAGATGGATGCCGTTAAAATACAGGTTCAGAAATTTCAACAGCGGTCAGAGGATGAAAGAAACCAGGGAATGTCAATAGATCAGAAGCCTCATTATCTGCTACAACAAGCTCCATCTTATTATGAGGTCCTTTGTTCCAATGAAAAGTGGATAAATGAAAGTGACCTGGATAAAAGGGAAATTAATAATCAGGTTGATGCTCACACGGTTAATCCACCACTCATAGAAGATCAAGTTATAACTCATGACATCTGTGAGATTGATCCATCATCCTTGACAAGGCAGATGCAGAATGAAGAAAGACATGTCACGCATATCTTACATACTTCATCTGAGAGCTTTGAAGCAGAGGGTTTCACGTCATCAATGATACAGCCTGCCACAAAGAAAAAACGCAAGAGAAAGAGAATGAGAAGAAGATTTGATGCATCAGATGGCCGCGAGCAACTTGATTTTTGGATAGGAAAAAGTCCTACCATATGCAGAATTGGACATGCCACATCCAAGAAGCAGCCGATAGATTTGCCTGAAAGTAGGCAAATGCTCAGTATACACTATATTGAACACATCTGATGCCATGGGGCATCCTCTGTATTTCTAACCCTACTCCTTGTTTTTTCAACATTTTCATTTCTGTTTTAGGATTAGATTTAATTTTCATGTTACTAGATAGTTAATAAATGAAGGGCTTATATCTTTCCTGTGCTTAATGTTATATGATGATTTTTGGATGGACGTTATTTATGTTTTATTGTGTGTTGCGTGGATGCAGATTCTGGATTCTCACATTCCTACAGTGCAGCGACGTGTCCCCAAGTAGAGCCAGATGTTGACCACTACGTGTCAACTACCCATAGCAGTACACCCCCTTTTTTCGAAAAAAGGGATAACGCTTGATCGACGTGTCCGTTCCATTCGACTATCATCATCAGCCCGATCATGTTATGTTGTAAACTCAATCTGCATGTGTAAATTGTAAATAATCTTAGCAGATCTGAGTCATGTATGAAAATTGCCTAGGCAAACCTAATTTTCTAGTGATAATTTACGTTCCAGAAGGTTTTTTGTCTCACCAATCCATGATCGACAGAGTTTTCTTTCAGCCTAACCCCAAAGCCGGAATGGATTTTGTCATTAGAATCTTAGGGGAATCTTAGTGTGCTTCGAGTCTATGTAAAAGTAATTTGGAAATAATTCTAATTATTTGGTTAGGTTATTACAAATTGCTTGATTTGCTAGATTATATTTGTGTCGCAGAGCTGGGTGGTCTATGAGGATATATGTCAAATGGGTTTTCCCCCTTGAGATGTAAAATTGTAAAAGTCATGATGTAAAGTGTCTTGAGGGTTAGAAAATGTTTTATCCCCTCATAAGTTATAGGTCCTAGGTGATTTTTCCAAAGGCTAAGTTCGAGGGTCCAATAAAAATAAAAATAATAAAAAATTAAAAAATTAAAAAATAAATAAAAAATTCGAAAAA
>APFE031174846.1:0-20475 GCA_000404065.3 Pinus taeda
CAAATACCACATGCAACATCTTGATACTGTGACTTTTTGGAACTCAATTTATTTTTCTAATTTCTTGATGTTACTTATATCAACAAATGAAGTTATATTAATGTTGACAGGTAAGCAAAAGCTGGAATTGTTTTATGGCCTCACAAATGAAGAAGGAATAATGATGCAACAAAATACACCTTTTTGGCAATCCATTATCAGAATCTGGTGCTTGATTGCTTGCATCTCTTATCACGGCCATCAAGGCTTTGCCAATACCTTCCTCCATAACCATTAGACCTTTATCACCCTTGAGCCCTTATTTATTGAATACCTTCTTGGATGATATCGTTAGGGAAGCCTCCCTTGTGGGGATAGCATCCACCACTAATTAGTTGGAGAGAGGCCACTGAGGTGAATGTGGTGGTTAATCTTTCTATTTCCATAAGACCAAGGTTTACCTAGTGTTGCTTTGCACTAGGCTCGCTGGATTTTGCTGTAACATTATAGACATAAACCTGAGATAAATCTTCATACACTTGCTCCTCATTTCTCTCTTACAAATACCACATGCAGCGTCTTGATACTGTGACATTTTAAAACTCGATTTATTTTGTTAATTTCTTGATAGTACTTATACTAGCAAACAAAGTTATATTAATGTTGACAAGCAAGCGAATGTTGGAATTGTTCTATGGCCTTGTTACCCACCACCTTGTGGGTGATATCCCCAGGAGATTTTTTTTTCTATGATGAACCTTAGCCAGCAGCCAACAACCCCTTGATGCCTCCTACTAGCTCGTTGAGCCTTTTCTCTGCCACTTAAGCTAGCCATGTGGTTCCTCACCCACCTGTATTGATCGTATGTTTGAAGGTGGGCCTCTTGAATCTAAAGGTATGTCTTGTCATTTGATGATTGAGTATTGAGTTTCCTTAACATGGATTCCTCTGGGTATGGATTGATGGGGGGGTTTGGGTGAAAGAGTGGGCTTAGTTTGTACTCTTGTCACCTTGATCTCTTTTGGTTGTTACCCTTAGATCTTAGCCCCATGGAATCTCCTTTATTGGCCATTTGGTTCTAGGGTGGTACTACTTGGGAAACCCCGACTTTGGGTGCGTGGTCCCGCTCCTTTAACCGCACATACTACTCCCTTTCCACTCACTATACTCCCATTTATCATTTCTCTCACCTAGGTACACATTCCCATTCTGGGTCCACATGGGGCTAGCCTCCCTATCCCCTTTGCCCCCACCTTGGGTCAAGCATAGAATGATGCCCTGGAGGTTGAAGCAACTAAAAAAAGAAGAAAAATCATAATTGGCCACATTTAACAGGAAATTGTACCACAAAATGCTAAAGATGGTCGGGACAAAAATAATTAGCACGTGGGCAAAAGTCAACACATGAGCTCTACCCCATCCATGGCCATCACCTTGGTTCCATAGGCCCTAGATGAGCTTCCTCTATCATTCAAGAACCCATGATTGTCCCAACCCTTGGAGAGCAATGAACCACCCTACCTCAAAAGGGTAATCACTTTTATATTATACACATCATGCTCTTGTCCTTTGAGCCCCAAGCAGTTAATTAAAGAAAATTCATAAAAGAAAAAATGCATATAAAGAAGGGTGGAAAACTCAAAGCCAGGGCACCTCATGTACCACGTCTGCTCCCTCCTATACATTATATACCCAGGTGTGGGCTTCCCCTTATCTAGCTACCCTTATGCCCCATTATGTGGCCCAAGGCTGCCCCTCTCATTCCCTTTCCATCTCATCTATTTGTCACTTGCCACCCCCATTAGAAGGGTGTACCCTGGACATACTATCCCCTCTAAGGGCTGAAACCACCTAATAAGGTACTTGGCTAACCTCCTTTGGAGTTTGGAGACACTAGCACATGCCAAAGCCCACTACAGAACGACATGCCATTATGAAGTGCCCACTTTGTTATCCATGGTTTGTAAGCTCCTTTACACGATTATTCTAATGACTGATTGTATTGGAAGCGTAGGGGACGCGTTGGATCTTATTCAGGATTGCAGGTGGTTTCCATTTGGGTTTGGCTTCCCTATATGGGATCCTGACCCCTAGAGGTCCACATCGGCACATGTAGGGTCTACATAGAGAGCTATGGGCCTCCATAACAACAAACAACACTCCACAGATCTTCATGGATATTCAGAGACTATTAGCGATCCACTTTTGGGACAATGGTGACATGATTGGTACACTGTGCCTAGCAGGCCCCCATAGGAGCCCCACACTCTTGGCAGGTGTCCCAACACTTGTACGATGTCATGGCAACATTCGTTCCACCACATGGACTTTGCAAAGGATCTGTAGACATCTCTGATTCATATGGAGATCCATGGGGTCATTGATGTGCCCTCAAACCCACTGAGAGCACCACAGTTCTACTACTTGGAGAAAAAGAGGCTACCCCCTTGTCCATCATATTCTGAGGAATTTATTCCTCAATGTGGCATTTTAGGATGTTATTGAGCCTTTGGAGGGCCCTATGACATGCATACATCATTATTTGTCCAATTGTGAGGCTTGTTTTTACATTATGAGCTAGTATGGTGGGCTTGTCACCATTAGGGGTTATTATTTGCACATTATTTTATCATTAGGGGTCCATAGGCTAATTCGAATTCCTTAGGAGGCTATATATTGATGTTAGATACATTCATTTGTATCATCACTGGACTTGGGATCTCTCTATCTTTAGAGAACTTCGCATTTTTTACCTTGGTGGATATTTTTTGGAGATGGATGAATTTTGACGTATGGATTTGGGCTATCTATCTTGTATTGTAAACGAAATGTTGGTTGGATATACTCTGTAACATTGTAAGTAAATTTTGATGTTATTATTCTTGTTGCTGCACACTGCTAAAATTAGGGCTAGTTGCTGCATGATTGAAATGTGGAATTGAGTATGTTTTAGCTAATTTAATGTATGGGCCAACGTTATATGAATGAAATGTCCTAGAGATTATTTGTCTCAATAAGCTTGCATCATTTGCTTTGAAGTATAAATGCTTGAAGGTCACTTTTCTTTTCTCTCTCAACATTGGATGAAGCCGACTTTCTGAGCCTCCTTGATCAAGAAACCAAGTTCTTACTCATCATCATCCTTGACTCCATATCCCTAAGTGAATTAGGCACTGATCCCTTGAAGGGGTGATCATTTTGACCCTCTTTTTACCAATTTCCCTCTTTTCCCCAAGTCTAGCCCCATTAGGTCACCTAGGGCATCAATTTCCCAGGAATTGACCCAAGGGAAAACTTTGATCTCCTATACACTATTGCGTTGGTGGGTCCCCTCCCTCTCCTGCAAATTTGAGGCAATTCTAACAGTGGAATCTTCGGGAATCCCAAGCCCTAGCTCTAGGATAGAATTTTGCCTAGGCATCCCCATGGCTAGACCTCAATAGGATCAATTCAACCTTTTGAGGTAAATATTCTTGTTTGGTCCTTTCCCCTCACCTCGTCCAGGATAGGAACATCATTGGTTGCTGTATTCCATCCCCAAACCTGGGTTGGGTCCACTTGGTCCTGTGTAGTCCCATTTCTCAATAAAGATTATTTTTTAAGGACCATTTGGAAATCCAAGTTTCCCAAGGATTATAGGGATTGAGAACCTTGTTTATAACCCTATCCTTTCTCCCTCAACCCTCCAACCCTCCCTCCTTCCCCTGGTGGACCAAGTCCCTTGCTTAAAGAGCAAGCAAGTTCCATTCTTCACTCCATCCTTGGGAAAGGGTTTTCAGGGCCACTTCTCACTTATTCATTGGCATATACTTTACAAGTGATCCTACACTACTGGGAGTCCTCCCATCGGTGAAAGTTCGTAAAGAGCAGGGAGACTTAGCTGTGGTGACAATTGGCTAAGCCTCCACCATTGCCTTTAAACTATTAATTGCCATCTTAGGAACCCCTTTAGGTCCCTTGTTGGTTTGAGTGGTAACATTTTTGGTGCCGTTGTTGGGGACACGAGACATGTATTTTGTTCCTTGTTCCACATATCGACATATCATTATTGGTGACTCCATTGGAAGAACGAAGCCCTAGTTCTTCATTGAACTTTAAGGTCGATGCTTGTAGGGTGAAGCAAGCATTTTTCTAGGCATCTTTAATTTCACCTTGGCGACTCCTACATATGTTTCATGTATACCTCAAATAGGTTGTCATTCTTTCATAAATTTCCCGCTTTGGACATTGCTAACATCCCTGGACATCCTAATCATGTTGCGGGAAGGATGCTACGTGGGATGCTTATATTTGATGGTGACCCAAGCTCCGCAATTGACCATGTGGAAAAATTTAATGCATATGCTTAAAAGGAGAAAGTGGTCCACCAGGATGTCCTTATGTTGTTATTATTTAGTTCCCTCTATGGTCATAACTCATGGTTGCAAAATCACGAACCTAGGAGCATCTCATCTATTGAGGAGTTCATTGATGGCTTTCTTATACATTTTCAAGCATGCCCTGCATTGAGCATTCAAGAGGAAGCCTTCATCGAGAATCATTAAGACCCTATGAATCTAAGTAATGAATGGGAAGATGAGTCCTCCTTGGGTCCACAAGATGAAAAGTATGATTTAGAGAACACATATGTTGGGAAGGATGAATCCATGGAAGGTGAAGTTGAGACTAACCTTACCTTTCTCAAGGATATTACTCTTGATGAATATCCTTTTGAGAACATAGAAGAAGGTGATCCCATTAGCTCCTTGGAAGATGACAATGAAGATTACTTCCACATTGAAGAAGGGAAATGGGAAATTGTTGGTCCTCAATTTGATTATGCTCCCATTTATGACACCGAGAAGGAAGATGAGGTTGAGAGTGGTCTCCCCTTTCTCTCAGGCATTATTTATGATGACATATCCATCGATACCCTTGAGAAGAAGGATCATTATTTTCCCTTACATGAAAAGGATGATTTTGAGGAGGAAAAACTCGTTGAATATAATACTTCACCCTCCCCTTTTCCTTATCCTCTTGTTCATCACTTCAAGTCTTCCACAAGTGATTCCCTCGCCCCTTTTCAAGTGATCCCGAGTGACCATGAGCCTTTCCCCCTTTTGAGTATGATGTGAAGGAAGAACCCCTCATTGAATATACTTTATCTCCTTTGACACACCCTCAAGATTATGATCACCCCACAACTTCCGCTCTCCAATGTGACCATCACCGTGAGCAACCTATTTGTTGCACTTCTCCCTTCACTCACACTTCATTCCCCCCTCATGACGACCTTGTGACATCTACAAAGCATAAGATTGTAAGCAATGATTGTGATAGGGAGTTCTTGAGAGTGATCTTTTATTCCACCATTGTGTACTTAGATGGAAAACCCCACACTTTTAGATTGGCCTATTATCCTTCTCCTAGGGCTTCCTTTTACCTCGAATGGAGATCATGTTTTCCCACCTCCCACCCACTTCACCCATCATCTGATTTCGCATTCGCTTTGGGTTTTGTTTCATGAGTAATCATACTGGCAAGCATATGTATATTGGTACGATGATATGTTGGTTGCAATGGCTTTATGGTTATACTTAGCACTAGCATTATCATATGCATGTTAGGGTAGATGCATTGCATAATGATTTCTACATTAGAACTAACTGCATATGATGTTTCTCATGATAGATTAGATTGCATATAAAAAAATTAATAATAGTATATATGATTTGCATATTTTATTAGTTTATGGGCTAACGTTAAGCATGGGTGATCATCAGACACCGTGAAAGACATGCTATCCTGTGGCTTTGATCTTTGACATTTGCAGATAACAGGTCTATGGTGACCAAGAGATTGCTGGAGTTCTTGTGACCTCCCATTCGAGCAACCTCGACCACTTCTATGAGAGATCACGTCCTAGTTGGAGCCAGATGTTACCCACCATCTTGTGGGTGATATCCCCAAGAGAATTTTTTCTCCATGATGAGCCTTAGCCGACAGCTAGTAGCCTCTTGATGCCTCCTACTAGCTCGTTGTGCCTTTTCTCTTCCACCTGAGCCAACCATGTGGTTCCTCAACCACCTGTATTGATCATATGTTTGAAGGTGGGCCTCCCAAATCTAAAGGTATGTCTTGTCATTTGATAATTGAGTATTGAGTTTACTTAACATGGATACCTCTGGGTATGGATTGATGGGGGGATTTGGCGGAATGAGTGGGCTTAGTTTGTACTCTTGTCTGCTTGATCTCTTTTGGTTGTTACCCTTGGATCTTAGTCTTGTGGGATCTCCTTTATTGGCCATTTGTTTCTAGGGTGGTACTACTTGGGAAACCCTGACTTTGGGTGTGTGGTCCCGCTCTTTTACTCGCACATACTACTCCCTTTCCACTCACTATAACCCCATTCATCATTTCTCTCACCTGGGTCCACATTCCCATTCTAGGTCCACATAGGGCTAGCCTCCCTATCCCCTTTTTGTCTGCCTTGGGTCAAGCCTTGAATGATGCCCTGGAGGTTGAGGCAACTAAAAAAGAAGAAAAAGCATAATTGGCCACATTTAATAGAAAATTGTACCACAAAATGCAAAAGATGGCGGGGACAAAAATAATTAGCACTTGTGCAAAAGCTGACACATGAGCTCTACCCCATCCATGGCCATCACCTTGGTTCCATAGGCCCTAGACGAGCCTCCTCTATCACTCAAGAACCCATGATTGTCCCAACTACTGGAGGGCAATGAACTGCCCTACCTCAAAAGGGGTAATCACTGCTATATTATACACATCATGCTCTTGTCCTTTGAGCCCTGAGCAGTTAATTAAAGAAAAGTCCTAAAAGGCAAAAGGCATATAAAGAAGGGTGGAAAAATCAAGGTCGGGGCACCTCATGTACCACCACTGCTCCCTTCTATACATTATATACTGAGGTGTGGGCTTCTCCTTATCTAACTACCCCTATGCCCCATTATGTGGTCCAGGACTGCCCCTCTCATTCCCTATTCCATCTAACCTATTTGTCACTTGCCACCCCCATTAGAAGGGTGTACCTTGGACATACTATCCCCTCTAAGGGCTAAAACCACCTAATAAGGTATTTGGCCAACCCCCTTTGGAGTTTGGAGACACTAGCACATGCCAAAGCCCACTATGGAAGGGCATGCCATTATGAAGTGCCCACTTTGTTATCCATGGTTTGTAAGCTCCTTTACCTGATTCTTCTAATGACTGATTGTTCTGGAAGCCTAGGGGACGCATTGGATCTTATTCAGGATTGCAGGTGGTTTCCATTTGGGTTTGGCTTCCCTATATGGGATCCTGACCCCCAGAGGTCCACATTGGCACATGTAGGGTGTGCATAGAGAGCCATGGGCCTCCACAACAACATACAAGACTCCACAGATCTTCATGGATGTTCAGAGACTTCTAGCGATCCACTTTTGGGACGATGGTGACATGATTGGTACACTATGCCTAACAGGCCCCCACACTCTTGGCAAGTGTCCCAGCGCTTGTACGATGTCATGGCAACATTCATTCCACCAACTGGACCATTGGAGAGGATCTACAAACATCTCCGGTTCATATGGAGACCCATGAGGTCATCGATCTACCCTCAAACCCACTGAGAGCACCATAGGTCTACTACTTGGAGAACAAGGGGCCACCCCCTTGTCCATCATATTCCGAGGAATCTATTCCTCAATGTGGCACTTTAGGATGCTATTGAACCTTTGAAAGGCCCTACAACATGCATACATCATTATTTGGCCGCTTGTGAGGCTTGTTTTAACATTATGAGCTAGTATGGTGGGCTTGCCACCATTAGGGGTTATTATTTGCACATTATTTTATTGTTAGGGGCCCATAGGCTAAAATTAGGGCTAGTTGTTGCATGATTGAGATGTGGAATTGAGCATGTTTTAGCTAATTTAATGTATGGGCTAATGTTATATGAATGAAATGTCCTAGAGATTATTTGTCTTGATAAGCTTGCATCCTTTGCTTTGAAGTATAAATGCTTGAAGGTCACTTTTCTTTTCTTTCTCTCAACATTGGATGAAGCTGACTTTTTGAGCCTCCTTGATCAAGAAACCAAGTTCTTGCTCATCATCATCCTTGACTCCATATCCCCAAGTGAATTAGGCACTGGTCCTGTGAAGGGGTGATCATTTTGACCCTCTCTTTACCATTTTCCCCCTTTCCCCAAGTCTAGTCCCATTAGGTCACCTAGGGCAACAATTTCCAGGGAATTGACCCAAGGGAAAACTTCAATATCCTATAAGCTACTGCATTGGTGGGTCCCCTCCCTCTCCTACAAATTTGAGGCAATTCTAATGATGGAATCTCCGGGAATCCCAAGCCCTAGCTCTAGGATCGAATTTTGCCTAGGCATCCCCAAGGCTAGATCTCAATAGGATCAATTCAACCTTTTGAAGTAAATTTTCTTGTTTGGTCCTTTCCCTTCACGTCGTCCAAGATAGGCACATCATTGGTTATTGTATTCCATCCCCGAACCTAGGCTGGGTCCACTTGGCCCCGTGTGGTCCTACTTCTCAATAAAGATTATTTGTCAAGGACCATTTGGAAATCCAAGTTTCCCAAGGATTATAGGGATTGAAAACCTTGTTTATAAGCCTATCCTTTCTCCCTCAACCCTCCAATCCTCACCCCTTCCCCCCGTGGACCAAGTCCCTTGCTTAAAGAGCAAGCAAGTTCTATTCTTCACTCCATCCTTGGGAAAGGGTTTTCAGGGTCACTTCTCACCTATTCATTGACATATACTTTACAAGTGATCCCTACACTATTGGGAGTCCTCCCATCGGTGAAAGTCTGTAAAGAGCAGGGAGACTTAGCTGTGGTGATAGTTGGTTAAGCCTCCACCGTTGCCTTTAACCTAGCAGTTGCCCTCTTAGGACCCCCTTTAGGTCCCTACTGGTTTGAGTGGTAACAGGCCTTACAAACGAAGAAGGATAATGATGCAGCAAAATGCATGTTTTTGGCAATCCATTATCAGAATTTTGTGCAACAAATTGTTTCTAATTTTTAATTTATTGATCTGGGTCGTTCCCCTTTTTTTTGAGGTCACAGATCAATTAAGAGACCCCCCAAATCCCATGGTAGTCAATATCTCTGAGTAGGGAATAATTCCAGCTTAGAACAAGTGATGATCATCAGCTTTGAGTCATTATTGTTCCAGAAACAGATTGGAAAGAGGTGCAATTTGTTGCATTTTTATTTAAATTACAAATTCCTACTTTTGGGTGCTACATATCAAGAAATGAATTTGCAATTATGTTGTCAAATAAGCAGAATACGAAATTGTTATAGTGGTAAATGCCCATAATTGCAATGTGCCTATGTGTAAGACTGTAAGTTATCTCAAATGTTTGCTTGAAAGTCATGGCCTTTAATACATCACTATGAAAGTTCATATTTCTAACGTCAAGTGGGTAGTCTAGACCAGGAATCTCTCACTACAAGCTATTAATTTCACTGGCTAGCTTTTGAATCTTAGAGTTGATAGTGTTGTGGCTCAAGCAATGTTTGGGCTTTTGATAGTATTTCATGTCCTGCCTATTGACATGATATGGAATTTGCCAATGTATTTCCAAGAGAAATATGCGACAGTGCAAACATCATAAGTGGTGTATTTTAGTTTACTTGGTTGCTCTGAGCATGTTCTCCATTTTCACCTTCAGGAATTCAAGCTGTTCTTTGCTTGGCTTTTGCTGGAGGAAAGATGCACTTGTATGGTGAAGCTCTTCATGCAAGGATGACAAGCTGCTTATGGAGACACGACGGAAGAGAGGGTGCACTTGTGTGAGGGACATCTGAATGCAAGGATGGGGAGCTGCTTATGAAGACATGATTGAAGAGATGGTTCCACATGAGTAAGTTGCATGAATGATGCATGTTATATTTTGGAAGGGTGCAGATTCCACTGTATTCAGGGTGTATGTGGACCTTGGGAGTTACATGCATGCATGGCACACTATTCTAGGAAAGATTCTTGCATGCATGGCACACTATTCTGGGAGGCATACATGGCACAGTATTCTAGGAGGCATCCAGAGATCTTTTTGGTGTGTTTTGGATGAGCTAGAGAGTGAAGTTTCGTTTTTTGGTGGAGCAGACGGCGTGTTATAGCAGTGGCTATAGGAGTTCATTTAGCCTCAGTGGAAGGGTTATGCTACAGATTGAGCTAGGGTAGTATAGTAATTCTGCTAGTGTCCGATAGTATGTTTTTGAGTGAGAAGCTTGTATGTGATACAATGCTGTGTAATTTCTTTTTCTATAGACAATAGCTAAGTCACATGGTTCAGGTTTGACGACAATTAAGTTCGAATTTTGACATTAGGTTTAGCTATGTAAGGTTTATTGTCGCCAGTCATTGGTGGGATTTTCAAGCTGCAACTTGCAGGGTTGCAATGGGGTGTTGGAAAATGTAACTAGGTTCGGTCTTCATAGTGACCTTTGTACCTATGTCATTGTATATTTTATGTAAAATAAAAAGAAGAAAAAGAAGACTTTTTATTTTTATTTATTACTATTTTATTAGTTAAGCATGTTCTTCATGCTTAGAGGATTTGTTGGGTCAAAGAGTCGAAGTCCTATTTGCACTTGTAAAGAAAAAGGATTTTTTTTTTTTTTTTTTTTTTTTTTTTTTTTTTTTTTTTTAAATGTGATTTGGGTCAAAAACCCCTCTAGATGCTAAGTTGGCCTACCTGTCAAGTCGGCTTTGCCCCAAAGGACATGTCTGTTCAAACCCCTCTGGATCAATATAAATAGAAGGAAAATGAAGCTCATTTGAATATACACACTTGGATGATTGTGTTCTGAAATATTGTAGAAAAGAAGTGGAGGGCCAAAATCTGAAGAAAGGAGTTTTTCTTGAGCTGGAATTTGTGGAAGTTCTGCCTTGGTACATCTCTTGTTGCTGGTCTCTTGATTATGGATTTGTTGTGCAGAAAGGAGGTTGACTTGGCATCTAGAGGTTGAAGTTTTCTGTGGTCATGGATCTTGGATATCTCCTTTTTGATCTGGTTCTATAAGAAGAGAATTTTCTGGGTTTTCCACTTGGAGGGGTTTTGCCTTGACCTGGAGCCTATATCTTGTGTTCTTTTGTTTTTGTGATCTTCATGTTCATGTTATGGTAATTGTTTGATGAAAGAATCAGAACAAAGATTAATAAGAAGCCAACTAAATTCACAAGCAATTACTATGAAAGAGAAATCTAAATTAATCTACAAGCCTCTCGATTTCTCAACATGGGGGAGGGTTGAGCGGAGTTTTTTTTGCTCTCTTCCCTCAAATGTAAGGTCGTGGTGGTGGCTTGGGCTTACAGCCAGTGATGAGGGAGGCTTGAGTGGAAGGTTTACAGGTAACGGTGACTCAGCAAAGGAGGCCCAAGCGAAGGGTTTGCACACAATGGTGATAGAGGCCTGAGTGGAGGTTTTACATGCAGTGGAGAAATGGAGAAATGCACATTGGGAGAAAGCTTGTCTTTGAGGTTCGACGAACCTAGATGAATCTCAATTTATTTAAAGGTTCGTTGAATTCTGAACCTGAAGGTTCAGGTTTGGCAAACCCTGTGACTTAGGTTAATAGTAAGAATGTGATTGCTGCTACATATTTTTTGTATGCTGCCTTGACTTTTCAGATTGTCGTTAATGTGGATCTAATCGTTGGTATTCCTCTGGTTTGATCTAACTTCAGGATATGCAGTGTTTACATGATTGATTTGACCTTACAATGCTTTGTTTAAGAAGATATGCTGTTTTGTTAGGCGTTTCCTTATTTTCATTGGTTAGTTATTTATTAGACTCATTTCAATCTGTTTATTACAGTGTCCTACCCCCCAACTTTTTCCCTAATCCATAACTTGTTATTCCAATGGGTTTGTTACAACACACTATCCAATTTACCTTGTCTATGTAAACATGACAGGAAGAGATTGTGTATAAAATTTAGTGTCGTTTGTTTTGTTTGTTTTTCAGAAGCTGATCTTTGCATGTATGACATAAGGCATGCTTTTGAATCTAATAAATATAGTTATCTAACAGAGACATTGCCTTACATTATCTCAGATGAGTTTTTGGCTTGAGAAACATTACTAATGTCTTCAAGAGCTAGCTAATCTATTTTTTTATCAAATGCTTTTCAATTCTATTAATATACATAAAGAAGGCACATGCATTCTATACAAAAAAAAGTGGTCGTGAAAAAACCACCATGAGGCCACAGTAAATTCATAACAATGCATGGTACCTGACGTAGAAGGCAATAAACACAAGTAAAGAGGCAATTTGGCCAGAGCAATGAGTATATCTAGAAGTTGTTATGACAAAGCCTATTGTGGGAAGAGGACTTCATTTTCAGGAGGGCCCTATCCATTGGTTGCTGACTCAAGATCAATAACAATAGGCTCCCATTCACGGTTCCCTTGCATAGGGCTTTTAGGACACTCAGGTTCAAATATGGCCAAAGGGATGGTCAAAAATTTATTGAACATGGGGAACTACAGGGCCCTAGTGAGGGACCAAGTCCTTTGCCTTTCTTGGTGCTGTCTTCTTGCTTGCCATGCCTTGTGTTGAGGTCAATGACCACCTGATTCTCTGGGAAGCATAGAACAAGCATGCTTGTGCCTTTCAGGAAGTACTCTGCACATGGTTCATGATGCACTGGTCCAATAACCCTTTAGCTCGCACAAGTGCCACTTCAAATTCCACCTTTCGTGTCTGTACTTGAATCTGTAGAAATAGATGGGTCAAATTAGGGAACCAGTGTGCCAGGTAAACACTGTTGTGTTGTGCATTTGTGAAAACACATTCATTCTTTGTTTTCCAAAGATCATATAAAATATCAATGCTAATCTAAGATACAGGATATGTGGTAGACACCTTCACCCCCTTTATCCATGTATCTATGTGTTGGACATGTCGATACACAAGATACGAGGTTGCACTATTCGAACGTGCTTTGGATCAGTATTTTGTGTTGGTCACGTATCTGATGTTTGTCTGATATGTAATGTCCGTGTTCCTACATGTCTGACACATCGTTGCTAAAAACAGAGCACTAAAGTGCTTTTTTAGGATTAGGCCCAACAAAATGTGCTGTAAAGGCACGATGATCCCAAAAATAATCAACCACTTGAGAAAGGAGGCAATATTGTTTGGAGGTTAACCTATCTCTTTAGAATCTTGGCATTTTGTGTAAGGTAAATCTGCATTTGGTTTTCTGAGTTTTGTTACAGTTGGGTGTTCTTTCACCAAAACCATGACTCACTCATCAAAGGTTGCTGCTCAAGAGAACTGGGAAAGTGTTTATGTTGGTGGTCCTCTTCCCTTTCCACACCCAAGTTACATCTCATTCTATGTGTTTGATCATTTTATGTAGCTCTATTTTCTAAATGTTTAAAACAGTTAAATATGTATGACTATATAGTATATCTTCATTTCTATAATTTTAAAATTATTATTTTTTTCTTGGAAAATAAATCCCAGGGAAACCCCCAGGCACTTCACTCCAAAGATGGTATGCAGCGTAAAGTGGGCTGTGTAAACTATTGTACACTGACCCATCCGCGACATTGAGTGAGGCCCATGCAGGCAGAGGCAGCCAGCCTGGGGACTTGACACCGAGACCTTCTGCATGCTATTCAGTGTTCACAGATCTCAACCACTCAAGTTAACCCACCAGGCTTTTTATAATTATATATCTATATCTATTTATTATTTCTGGTATCCTGTATACCCTGTTTTGTGGTGGGGAGGGTGGGGGGGTGGGGCAGGGGGGCGAGGTCTATGTACCTGTTTTGGATACTCAAACCCCTGTACCTGCAGGCTGTGTGACTTAGATTCTAATCTGTTGCCATGCTGTATGAAATTCCAGAGCCCATGGGAAAGAATCTCCTAAGAGTGCAGACATCCAGGGGATGCTTAATCTGAGCAATTGGTGATAGAGTTGAAAGCCCACTTGTTGACAGAGCCTGGGTATATCTGCAGTACCTGAAAAGATGGTTCATGGTTTCATATTTGCCATATAGAGGACGCTTGGGCTGGGGCAGCCCTATCTATTTCAGTTGCTTGCTAATAGCAGGCCTCCATGAATCAGAGACCAGGCAAAGCAAGTGTTTTTAATTGGTAAACCCATGTTTTCTCTTTTATCTTTATCCTTTAGATTTTGTTAAGTTTGGCATCCAACCTCAGCCTAGATGATAACCACTTCATTTCTTGAATACTTTGTTTCCATATCCAGTCCTTCCTCCAACCTTGTGGCCATGACAGACCAAACTTCAGAAAAAGGATTTTCTGGAATTAGATTCTGGACCTTTTTTTAATATAATTGTCAGCCATGATAGGTTTCAATTTTCTTTTTAAGTCTTCCCAGCGAACGTTCTATCTGTGCTGTGATCTCTTACATCTCACCTTTTATGTCGTAAACTCTCTAGAAAGACTACCAATGCATTTCTGATCACATTTTGAGAGATGCTGAGGCAAAAGTATTTTTGCAAATGGGTTATTTGTAGGAATTCGAGTTCTAATTGGTTTTGAATATAACAGTTCCCGACATATATATTTGTCTGCATTGTTTCTGATGAACTGTGTTGCAAGTTTAATTTATTTCTATTGTGCAGATCTAAATGTTTTCCTCTTTTGCAGGTCATTATCTAGAAGTCATCTGAGAAAAGTTGCTCTTTTTCGATGTCCAAGTCATGAAAAGAGAGTTATCATTGCGGTAAAGAGATTACGCACTTTTATCAGTAGCAGGGAGGACATTGTAAGTTTTTGTAGTCTAATTTTCCTTGAATTGCTGCCTCCACTTGTTTTGTCATTGTAAGTTTGTAACATTGTTGTTTGAATTACTCTTTGCTGGTACTTTATAACGTTAAATTTTTATTTTCTTGAAGTATTTCCATTTATTTATGCATGGTTTACACTAGTTTTTAATCACATCAAAATTTGTATCATTGATTGTGATTCTCTGTTTGAATATGATTAGGATTGCCCCCCCAGTGATCTGGAGAACACCTGCAATGGTCTGTCTGTAAAGCTTAGATTGGACGATGTTGTAAGATTGCTTTGCACATATGGTTTAATTGCTGAACAAAGTGAACTACTTATTCCAGATGATGTAAAAAAATCTATTGTTAATTTGCTGGTGGAAATTATTGATTTCAGTAGCTGCTCAGGGAATGTTGAGCAGCGTCTTTTATAATGCAAGAGTAAACAGTGCAGGATTAAAATGTTTATGTAAAGGTGTATTTGTTACTGAAATATTAAGCTGTGTTTGGTAAAGCAGTCCGAGTCAACTCTGACTTGGACAACACTGCTGAGTTGACCAGTGACTGTATCGACTTGAACTATTGCTTGGCTTGGAGGGCCAGTTTGGTAGCTAACCTGCGAAGTCAAAGCATGACTCAGCCAGTTTGGTACCAAACCAGCCCTACTTGGCTGAGTTTGTCCCTACTCAACTGCATAGGTACTGGACCCCATCAACATGCAAAATTCAGTTTTATTTAAAAGGTTTTGACCAAAAACGCTGGTATTTAATGGCAATGTTAAATTCTTAAAGTAAAAGTTGACATTATACTTCAATTTTTACTTAAATTTTTAACATTACAATTAATTGTTTTAGGATGTTTAAGAGCGGTTCCAACCTCAACAGACTTCATACAGAAAAAGTAGAATTTTATATCCCATTCAAAGTCATAAACAGTTTTCAAGATTTCAAAAATGGTACAATTGCAACATTTTCGTTGCATTCTATCACATACAAAGGTATGGGATTGACATTTAATCAAGATCACCAAGCCCTTTATGTACCTCAATGTTGGTGCTATTGATTGTTGGAATCCTTTGTCATGGCCTTGGCAAAAATGTACTTGTCACTCAGACCAAACTCATTGAATAGGCATGTCAAGATTTTTTTAACCATATTATAAGTAGATTAGATAGTATCATCGAAATTGGGTGGTGTTGATTGATGTCCCTATAGGATTGGGGTAGAGGCAAAGGCTAGACAAGAGACAAAGGCTGATTCTAATGAATGAGGATCCCAACATAAGCGATGGTGGAATGTTGCTTGTCATATATGTTTGCCATTGCTCATTGCTCATTTATTCATAATGCTTTCTTTCAAAGCTTCAGTAATTGTTTGGAATCATGGTTGGAATCTTTAAAATATAAAATTTCCATTAAAATTTAAATATTTTATGTATTTTTTAGTAAACCGAGATATTTAAATCAGATCGGTCTAAGTCAATCTGAGTCCAAGTCTGATTTCAAGTTGACCCTCGACTGATTCCAACTTTGAGTCTGAGTGTAAAAACACTGTTATTAAGGTTATTGAGGAGCACTGAGTTGAATTATTATTATTATTATTCTGAAAACACTCTATATATTACTTCATTGAACAAATAAGTACAATAGAGTTCTAGATAGTTAGAAGAAATAGACAAGGGAACTAGGAAGGTTCCATACCATGAACGTTAGAAAGGCCAGCATATAGTCCTTGGCCTCCATGGAGAAGGACTTGACATCATTGCAGAAAGCTTGCTGGTAAACTCACAGGACTAGAGCCAAGCCCTACTTGAAACTCTGGAAAACTCCAAGAAAGGGAATAAAGAACCTCATAGAAAGTAACTTTACGATGTTGTTACCATAGAAAACCAGTTGCAACCAAATACACTGAAAGTGAAAGTAATTTGCAGCTATTTCTAACCATCCAAGTGTCCCCCAAGAGGGGCCATTACCAGGGAAGCAATGCTACAAACAGAGGCTGAAATTAGCCTGAAACCACGACCAAAAAACTTGGGCAAACTGACATTTTCAACAAACAGGTTGCATTGTCTCCTTATCACACATTACACAGGTTGAACTAGTAATGCCAACTTGTGCAACTTACTCTTGACAATGATGTCGTGATGAAGCAATAACCAACCTCAGTTTTTTTGTTTAAAGGAGGCATGATCCTTCCAAATGGATTGACACCACTACAGTCATCTCTCCACCCAATATCCTAGCCCCCACCTTTTATTTAAGTGGAGCCCTGTTTTAGAGGAGTGTGGCACCAACCCATAAACGACTGTCTTGTAGATAGAAATAGGCTTCCTATGCTTTCTGCAATCCCTCCAGATAGTATTTTCCCCACTATCTCTGGAGTTTATATAAATAGTATTCCGGAATCATACGACAAAGTCTCATTGAGAACAACCTCATCCACACCAGAAAGCTTTTGAGCATGACTAAAGGTCTTCCATATATTCCATTTCCGAGTGTTTGAATTCCATAGGTCCTTCCAAAAAAGGCCTTTCTGAGCGACTAGGGCAATTCACTTACCACCCTACCATATCCAGGGAAAAATTCTTCCCTTTGGACCCTGGAGATGCATGGGAGCACACCAAGAGCAGAAATTTATGTGATATGCCATGTTATGCCCTAGTGGTAATGAGCTCATCCATTAGCCTCGGTAGACTAGCACAACACCTTTATCAAGGAGAGATCAAACAATAATTTGGAGTGTGTCATCTACTAGTAGACAACAATGGCACGGTTCTTCACCAATTCAAGCTCTAGACCTCAGGTCAACATTTGGACAGCATTTTTGTACAGATCACATAAGATTAGTTATAGGCTTATTGAGAACTGTCACCCATTCTTTGTGCAATATTCATCTAGTCTTTAAAATTTAATAATGGGGATATAACACCCCCTAGATGTTAAGCTGAAGATTTATTATTATTATTATTGTTCACCTCCACCCTAGAGACTTTTCTAATTTTTAGTTTCGTGATAAAGTAAATCCTCTATGATATTAAAATAATTTAAATTAATGGTAATTTTAAAGTTGAACTAATACGATTATGGGGTTATAAGGTTTTACCTAAGCTTGGCCTTGAATCTGGTGAAGGTATGAGGCTTTTGAAGGAATAAGGATCGCACATCTTTATTCCACTCCCCCCTCGAACATGACTGTGACATGTGCCTCCTCTCATAGCATGAATTCTCTTGGTAGGCATGTTGCCACTATTCAATTTTCTAAGATCATACATATCTTGTAAAGATGTTGCCTCTGTTATTGGCATTGGGTAGGCATGTCACCATGACCCTACCCATTAAAAACATAGGCATAACCCCCTTAGCGCATCTCATGCCCTTGGCTTATAACATGGCCAACTAACTTGCATCGTAAACATTGTGCTGTGTACACATCAAATATATTTGACCAATCCATCATCACTAATGATAAACAAGTTAAGCAATATTATTGGGTACCCATCGTGGGGCCTACGTAGTTTGGTTCTCATTTTATAGTTCTCATATGTACACACGCCTCATTAAACTAGATGATTTGTTACGTGCAATATTGATGATTAGCATAGTCTCATAAATGACAGATTTAAGCATTAACAATTAAGTTGGGGGCCCCTTTTTTGAGTTCCTTGTATGCATGGTCACCTTGCTACATCTCACACATCATCAATTAGAACATTGTTTGTTTGCATCATATCATATACAATATTATGATTCACTTCATAAGTAATAATGTTGAATAACATTCAATTCAGATATCACACATCAACAAACCATGATACAAATGAATCGTGCATATATATATATATATATGTTGGAAGAATAATTTGTTATTGATGTCAAAGTATGACTTCATGAAGATAATAATGCAATAGACTCAAAGAGCACATTAAACCTTTTCCAATGAGCTATAACATGCCTCCTCGCTCCTTTCTAATGAGGAGAAATGAATTTTGTAAGTGGAGAAATCAAATTTTGCCCCCCTCTTCAAGTCGACCCACCTTGAGATCAAGTTGGTCCCCTATAGACATGACAATTCAGTGAGGGTTCAACTAGTATAAATAAGGGACTATTTCAACCTCAATTGACCATTTGTCCAAGCAAAAGTTAAGGAGTTCGGTCTGGAGCAAGAAGAAATATAAGTTCATATCTCATGAACCTTGTAGCGCATTGAAGAAGATAGACCTGGGTTTATGGTTTCTGGTTTATAAGGGTCATGGGATATGGTTTTGGTAACATTATGATATGTTCTTAAAGTCTATTGATCAAGCATTATTGGAAAGATCTTGTGGTCAATATTTTTTGAGGCATTCTATTGTTAAAATTTGATCTTTTTGTGGCTAAATATCAACCTCAATTTTGTGACTTTAGACCCGTGATAAGACACAAATATGTGGTGATTTCATACTACAATTTCAACCCTCTATGGAGAGACATGACCTTTTGAGGTTTGATTCGGCTTTGTAATTCAATCTTCTTGGACCCCCAACATTGTCTCTTTCAGTTTTTCGGTTTCTTTAATTGTAGCACAATTTACTATTTTTGGCAGTTTTTTAGGCCCCAAACTTCCGGAGCCATTTTGAGGCCCTAAACGACGTTTTTAGGGAAAATGGAGAGACTGAAAACGTACCAAGTTGGCTTGCCAGTTGTTAAAATTGGCAACTAGGGCAAAACTTCATGTGGGTCATCTTATTCAGGCTGATAATATTTTTATTAGATTCCTCTTGTCGAGAGGTGTAGGATTGATATAAAGATCATCTGATTTCGATAAGTATTCATGGAGATATGAATTTATTTTGATTATGGAATTATTATCAAGTCGACTTACAACTCATGTAGGCTCAGAAGCCCAACAGTCGCATCTATTCACCCACCAACGTTGTGTATAAATATGAGAGGACTTTTCCTCATTTGGACTCACTCAACTCATCACATTTCTCTCTCTCTACTGTGCAGATATGAGACTCTTCTCTACTGCACTGAAATGGGTCTCTCTCTCTCACACATGTGAAGCCAGAAGCTGCTGAATTTGAAGTTGCAACTGCAGAAGTAAAGATTGACTTGCGTGGCCTAGAAGATCTCCTCTTTGGAACTGCGCTGTAGGTTCATCTGAACCTCCTCTAAAAGCCGCAACTTCTGGTGGTGGAATGAAGTCAATCCGATGAATGGTTTGCAAGATATCGACTGCCCTAGTTTGAAGCCGGAAGCTGCTGAATTTGAAGCTGCAACTGTAAAGTAAAGATTGACTTGCGTGGCCTAGAAGATCTCCTCTTTGGAACTGCATTGTAGGTTCATCTGAACCTCGTCTAAAAGCCGCAACTTCTGGTGGTGGAATGAAGTCAATCCGATGAACGGTTTGCAAGATATCGACTGCCTTAGTTTGAAGCTGGAAACTGCTGAAACTGAAGCTGCGACTGCAGAAGTAAAGATTGACTTGCGTGGCCTAGGAGATCTCCTCTTTGGAACTACGCTGTAGGTTCATTTGAACCTTCTCTGGAAGCCGAAACTTTTGGTGGTGGAATGAAGTCAATCTGACGGTCGGTTTGTGAGATATCGTCTGCCCTAGTTTGATAATAAAACTGGTAACGCTGATGCTATTTAGGGTTTGCTACTGCTGATATGAATCAAATTTATTGTACTATTTCTCTCTGCTGAATTATTGAAGATAAAAGAAGATTTGATCAAAGGGTTTCCC
>APFE031174846.1:34289-45964 GCA_000404065.3 Pinus taeda
TACTTTATGTACATGTGATTGCTAATCGGTGGAATATAATAAGAAAAAGAAGTAAATTGTTATAAGCATAGAACATACCATAACTTAACACCAGTTTATTTTTAACCTTCTCTTTGAGATCTTCGAAACAAGGTATTATGATAGCCAAACAAAGATCGCATGCGAAAGTTACGACCCTGGGAAGTTGATGTACCAATTTACCCAAACGGGGCCCACAATTTTGGCCCTTCATCTCCTAGGGTTAGGTTTTTGGATGTTTAGGGATTTTCATTGTTTCTCATTAATAAATAGGCTTTTGAGCCTCATTGTAACATAGTTCAGAGGCATTTAGCCTCCACATCTCTTTTCAGAAATAAGCTACCATTGCTCGAGCTATTTTATTTTTATTCTGTTCGTAAGCATAGTTTGATAGTTTTCTATTAATGAAATGAAGTGCTTTTCTGCTGCATCTCTGTATTTATGATTATATCTATAAGTTGTTGCATTCTTGTTTAGGTTTAGATCAGTGGTATTAGAGCGGTCTGCTCTTTCTCTGTTTTTCTTTGCATGTCCCCAACGAGGTCAGGGTATATGGAGTTAGGGCTCGATCTGGTTGAATCGTTGCAAGAGCAGCCTCGCAAAACTCGACGACCTCCCATGGCGGAAGAAAAGAAAGACGAGGGGGCAGGAGATCTTTTCAAAATGTTGCTCGTGGAAGCTCTCGAGCGACAAAGGGATGTGATGATGAATAACTTTGTCCAGATCATTTGACGGCTACCCACATGCGATGCATTTTCATCCAGCAACCACTCCTTTTAAGGTACAATTTAACTTCGATATTCCCATATTTGAAGGGTTGATAGATGCAAACGCCGTAGATAAATGGTTAAATCTGTTGGAAGGATATTTTTCAGTTCATGACTTTTCCAATCGGGAAAAGATTACTTTTGCTCTTTTTAAAGCCGCCACACATGTCAAGCACTGGTGGGAAACCTACTATGAACAAAAAAACGAGAGTGAACCCTCGCTGTTTTCAATTGCACCCACTTGGGATTTTTTCCAAGACACCATCAAGGAACAATATTACCTTGTCGAGAGCTATGGAGATAAATACATAAAGTGGACCACGCTACAGCAAGGGACCAAGATGTGTCGGAGTTCACAAATATTTTCCATACCCTTCGCATGACGCTGGGTATCAAGGATATTGAACAACATTTGGTGCTCAAGTACCACGACTGTCTACACAAGTACATCCAGGATGAGATGGAGTTCCTGGACATTTCCTCACTCGGCATGACGTACCGGTATGTTGTCAAGATTGAGCAGAAGTTTAAATAGAAGAAGCGGAACTTTGGATATGCGAATCCAAAGCAAGGAAAAGGCGCCCCCAAACCATAGAACAAAGGACCAAGCCAAGGTGGGGCTACCCAAGATAGGTCGCTGAAGCCGCAAGCAAAGAACAACACCACGAAGACAAAGAAGGACACAGGAAAATAGTGTGAGTTCCATAAGAGCTCTGCTCACAATACAAGTGAGTGTCGGGCCAAGCAGTCACTGGTGGCCAAGCTGAAGGCTTCTGAATCAAACATATGTTTTGACTCTGAATTAGAACCCGATAAGGGAACTGACAAAGGGAAGCAGATCATTGATGCAGAGCCCAGTGCCACCGTGGTCACCACCAAGATCTAGAAGATTGAGCCTGAAGATCCAGAGGAGGGGGAACGCCTCTTCCACTCACAAATGTGGGTGAAGGGTTCTCCACTACAGTTCATTGTCGACAACGAGAGCCAAAAGAACCTCATTTTACCAGAGGTTGTGAAGTAGCTGCGCCTAAAGAAAACAACACATCCACAACTGTACACCATCGAGTGGCTTCACCAAGGACGATATATTTGCTTCAACAACAGTGCTGCCTTCCCTACAGCATTAGGGCCTTCACGCACGAGGTACTGTGTGATGTTGCTTCTCTTGAAGTTTGTGATGTATAGTTAGGACACCATACTTGTGGAAGCGACATGCTGTATATGAGTCTAGACGTCGTTCTGTGATTTTTACCTTGGTCGATAAGTTGTACATGATACTGAAGGTAGCCCCGCCTACCACCATCTCTTTGATCACTGCAAACCAATGCAGTAAGATCATTTCCCAGACCAGGAAATTTGTTTTCCTTATGATTTTCCTTTTGGGCAAGAAGAAGGTTGTGGCCACAGCTTCCAGGTAGGGCTCCTCTGCACAACAACAACAGATGGACAAGGTTGTGGAGGAGTACAAGGACATTTTCGCCTCACCTACAAGGGTACCTCTACACTATCAAGTCAAACATTCCTCCGATCTGACCCCGGGTGCACCATTGCCCAATGGGTCGATCTATCGCTGCTCTGTTCTGGAGAACGATGAGATCATGAGGTAGATTTAGGTACTATTGTAGAAAGGGCACATCATGCCAAGCTCCTCATCCAGTGGGAGCTCGATTGCATTGGTACAGAAGAAGGATGGGACCTGGATGCTCTGTATTGATTGCCGGGCGTTGAACAAGATCACTATCCATAATAGGTACCTAATCTCGCAGATTGATGACCTTTTTGACTAGCTCAAGGGGGCCAAATATTTCAACAAGATTGACTTGAAATCAGGTTATCCCTAGGTGCTTATCAAATCCTTTGATGTGTGGAAAACTACCTTCAAATCCAAGGAGGGCCTTTTCAAATGGTTGTTCATGTTGTTCGAATTGACGAATGCCCCTGCAACTTTCATGACACTGATGGATGACATCTTGCAATCCTTCACGAACACATTTGTGGTGGTATATTTAGATGACATCTTGAACTTCAGCCAGAGTTGGGACGAACACCTCTACCATATTCGTTAGGTCCTTCAAACCCTACGACAACACAAGTTGTGCGCTAACTTGGAGAAATGCACCTTTGGCCTGGCCCAGGTTCAATATTTGGGGTACATAATTGATGAGTAGGGTGTACATGTGGACCCATCCAAGATACAAGTCATTTGGGATTGGCCAACACAAACCACTCTAATAGAGCTCCACAACTTTTTGGGTCTTGCCAATTTCTATTGTAGGTTTGTGTTGGGGTTCTCTCATATCACTTGGCCTTTTAAGTCAAGTCACCAAGGGTGGAGCAAAAGCAAATTTTTTTTGGTCTGAAACCCAACAACAAGTGTTCTGAATTGAAGAATCATCTTTGTTATGCACTAGTGCTCACATTACCAGACCTGCAACAACCATTTGAGATTGAGACAAATGCCTCTGACTATGTTATTGGTGCGGTTCTTACTCAACATGGGCATCTATTGGCTTACCACAGTGAGACACTTTCAGACACAGTCCGAATGTACTCCACTTATGACAAAGAAATATATCCCATTGTGCAGACCTGCCATTAATGGAAGCATTACATTCTTGTGAAGGAAACGGTTATCCACACAGATCATCAACCACTATGGTTCATACAGACACAGGGGAGTCGCAGAACGATCGCCATCAGAAATGGTCCACCTCCCTACAACAATTCCATTTGAACATTAAGTATAAGAAGGGAAACACCAATAATGTCGTTGATTGCCTCAACCGACCAACGGTCATGGCGTTAATCACTGTGCTCATCTGCTGTGGGCACGAAACATCAGGGTGGCCGTATTTTTACAAGAGCGATCCATAATTCAGTAGCACATACTAGACACTCCTAGAAGGGAAGAAAGTTCCAAATTTCCACCTTCATGATGCACTGTTATGCCCCCTGGGACACATCTGTGTTCCTTCAAGCGAGCATGCCAAGATGATTTGGAGGCGCACTACATTTTGGAGTAGAAAAAACAATGGTAGTATTGCATAAGTATTTTTATTGGCCAAAACTTCGTCAGGATGTTGGGAAGTAAATTAGATCTTGCATCACCTGTGCCATTGCCAAACCAACCATAAAGAAGCAAGGCTTGTATCTTCTTCTACCTACTCCTAGTCGGCCTTCAGTATTTGTCTTCATGGATTACATGTCGGGCCTTCCTTCTATTGAGCACGACAATGATTGCGTTTTCGTGGTCGTCGACAAATTTTGTAAGATGGCCATCATGGCAGCTTGCAAAAAGAGTATCACAACGGAGGCCACTGCTAAGATCTTCTTTGAGCAAGTGTGGGTACACTTTGGGATCCCACAGTCCATTGTCTCAGATTGGGACAACAGATTCCTGAGTGCATTTTGGTCAAGTCTCTAGTTGATGCTGGATACAAAACTTACTAAGTCCACAACTTTTCATCCCCAAACTGATGGCCAAACAAAGGTTGTCAACAAGATGATCATACTTATTCTACGCATGTACAACTCGAAGCATCCACACACATGGGATGAAAGCCTCTCCCATGTCCAACACAACTACAACAGAGCTCTCCACAATCCCTTTCAGGTAGGGTTGGGATTTCAACCATTACGCCCCGTTGATGTGGCCATACCATTTGCAACTACTTAGGCAGATTCAGCTCATGTCCAGTATGAAGCCGACAAGGCTAACAACTTCATTGAGCGCATTCAATACATCCGCCAACAGGTCCATGATATATTGGAAAGAGCCAACGCTAAGTACAAGCAGCGCCATGATCAACATCAGGGGCCTCATAAGTTCCAGGTGGGTGACGAAGTTTGGCTACATTTGCAGAAGGAGCGCGTCACTGGACCCCACTGCAAGCTTCGCCTACTTCGATATGGGCCATACACCATCACCAACATTGTAGGGGACAATGCCTTCGAGCTTAGCATTCCATCGTTCCTTGGTCTGCACCCAATGTTCAATGTAGATTGCCTTCGACCATACTTTCCACCATTATTGGAGACATTCAACGTTGCAAAACAACTCACACCAATAGAGCTAGACCCAGACTGCATGGAACAGGCCACCATTGATTGGATCATGGACACACAGATCAATAACACTTGCCAGCAGAAGATCCAACTATATCGGGTTGTTAAAGCTGACCAACTCCTTCACCAAAGCAAGTGGCTCACTAGGGACCAAGTTCAACAGAAGTTTCCCCATCTCATGGAAGCACTGAACGCAATGGGGACCATTGCTTCTTAAGGGGGAGGAATGATCTAGGTGGATATTGGTGGCCACTCGCCTATTCCACTTGGACCCCCAACACTGTCTCTCTTAGTTTTTTCGGTTTCCTTAATTGTAGCACAATTTACTATTTTTGGTAATTTTTCGGGTCCTAGAGTTTCAGAGTTGTTTTGAGGCCCTAAACAACGGTTTTAGGGAAAACGGAGAGATTGTAAACATCCCAAATTAGCTTGCCAATCCGTTTTCGGCCTTCTCTTTGAGATCTTCGAAACGAGATATTATGATAGCCAAATGAAGATCGTATGCCAAAGTTACGACCTTGAGAAGTTGATATACTAATTTACCCAAACATGGTCCACAAATTTAACGCTTCATCTCCTAGGGTTAGGTTTTTGAATGTTTAGGGTTTTTCATTGTTTCTCAATAATAAATAGGCTTTTGAGCCTCATTGTAACACAGTTCAGAGGCATGTAGCCACCACATCTCTTCTTAGATATAAGCTACCATCACCCGAACTATCTTATTTCCATTTTGTTTGTAAGCATAGTTCAATATTTTTCTATTAATGAAATGAAGTGTTCTTTTGCTGCATCTCTATATTTATGATTATATCTGTGAGTTGTTGCGTTTTTGTTTTAGTTTGGATCATCGACCTTCCTTAAAGCAAACTTTGGCCTTAATTTTGTGACTTTGGACCTATGATGAGACACAAATCTGTGGTGATTTCATACTACAATTTCAACCTTCTATGGAGAGACTCGACCTTTTGAGGTTTGATTCGGCTCTGTAATTTGACCTTTTGTGACAGCCTTTGGACCTAAGGCAAGAGCAAAATTTTGCTTGAGGAAGGGACAATATTCAACCTCCTTTCGAACAAAACTTGTCTTGTGTTTTGACCATATTTGGAGGCAACTTGGAATCAATAGTTGAGCAAACCTTGTATCAATTTAATAGCAACCTTTGGATCAAATTTTTGAGTAGACCTAGCACAGATTTGGAAGTATTCTTAAGAGAAAATTTTGGACAAATTTAAAGCAACCTCTGATAGCAACCTTTTGGAATAGACTTGGAGAGTTTTTTGAAGTCTTCTTGAAGATCTTTATGAAGCACCTTTTGGAGCATTTTTGAAGTCTTGCTAGAGGAGATTTTTGGAGTAGTTTTAAGAGATTTTTGGAGCAACCTATAAAGTGTATTTGAATCAAATTTGAAATTGACCTTTAGCCATGATCAAAAAACTCTTTTGAAGCAGTTAAAGGTTGGAACCTTGTTGAAACATTGAACAACTTGTAGCCTAGTTTTTTGTGATAGAGGGTTAGAGTTCTCATTTTGACTAAGTTGGTGCTTGGATTTGTTCAAAGTTTGAGCCTTGAAGAAGTTAGATTTTGTTGTACAAGTTGGAGCTTGAGTTTTTGTAAAAAAATATTGGAGTACTCACTATCTTCATCAATAATTTATTTATTTATTATTATTATTATGGTTTAACTTGTGATAATAATCTTAACTGGCATAATATAAGAATTAAAAGAAACATTAATTCACCCTCTCTCATTATTTTATTTTCAAATATATATGTATATAAAATTAAAATCATGCATATCAATGAGTACATATGCTACATTAATAATGTCATTATGAAAGCATAACAAGCATACAATTTTAACAATTACCAAACGTAAGGGATCGTTCACTCCGGAACTACCAACTGTCATCTTTGAAGTCAAACACATAATCATAGTCAAGGAAATGAGTCACTACATTTTCATCTCACATAACCTGTCCTTTATAGCATGATTAACATACATCACAAATCCAACCAATATGTCACATAATAGTGCAATAAAAACCACCTTTGATTTTCACTTATAGAGATATATGAACAACGTGACGTATTTAAAAGAACCAAGGAACTTGATCACAATGTCTTAATAAGAATAAATAATGAAGTATTTAAAAAACCTAAGAAAGTTGATCATAATGTCTTAATAAGTATAAATATTCCAAATTAAGATCAAGTGTCTTATCTGTTATCTAATTGTATTCTTTATATTAGAATACTTCAAGAGATGGAGGAAGAGAGATTGTCAATGGAAAGATGGAGGAAGAGAGATTGTCAATGGAAATTGAATCATTTAAATCATTTATAATTGATGAAATTTTATGTAATTTATTGTTTAAGTTGTTCATTTGGATGATATGCCCATAATGTTTAGGTTTACACAATAAATTATTAGTGCAACCTAATTGCACTTCTAGATCATATTATGGTCGTACTTCTGGATCATATTACTAAATTGAGAGATGACATTTTAATGTTTTTTGAAATAATGTTATTTGTCACTATGAATCATATGAGGAACTATTCATTATAATGTTTAACATCTTTCAATGATTTTGTGTAATTCCTTACTCTTAAATTAATAATTAGAGATACAAAACCAAATGAGTAAATTTTGTTCAAATTTTCAATTATGATAGACATGAGTAACCTATAAACTCATGAAAATCAGGGTTTAAATAGGTTAATGGCATGGTTGATATTGAGATTAGATCTTAAGCATAAACATGAATATGGTGTTGTCTACTAAGATGTCAAAAATATTATGATGAGTGGCTTGAGGAGCTTGACAAATATAACAATTAAGTAAAATGGGAATATATTGTTGAAGTAATTTATATTACTGGTAAATAGTGAGCATTCAACATTCATGCTACAACTTGGAGTACTTTGAATCATAAATTAATTTATGCACTTAAGATGGGAAATATGATATGGCACTCTAAAAGGTTGTGTAATGGGTTGAGATTAGTTTATAACACTGTTTTGAATCGTAAATTAATTTATAATACTTAAGATGGGAAATATGAAATGCACTCTAAGAAGTTGTGTAAAGGGTTGAGATTAATTTATAAATTTGTGAAAAGGGTTGAGATTAGTTTTTAATGTGATGTAATCCATTTATATTTTATTTTGAAGGAAACAAATATTGATTTGTATTTATAAAATGTTGGATTCTGGGCCAGGTCCCTTACATATTCATAGAGTTTCATCTGAGCATTGCTTTCAGAAGTCCAAGAGATAAGAGATTAGTTCTGTGAATACTTTTATCCACTACTCTAAATAGACGTCAGCGATAGTCACGGCAAAAAAACTCCTAATAATTTCCTATATTTACATACTAATCAGAAGGTTCAAAAATTTGCATGGTTAACTATCAATGTATATTCTTGGTACACTCGACTCTCCATGTGGCAGAGGCTCCATTCTATCCAATTGTCCTAGTTTCTTGAGAGTCTTTGATCTTGTTTTTCTCTGGCTCCTTGCTGAATTCCACTGCATCTTCGTAGAGTAGAAGGCCATTGCCTTCATTGCCTTCAATTTTTGCCACCCTGACCACCAAAGCTATCAACGTTGAGCAAATTTCTACCTTAAATTGTTCCATCTGACCAATGTTGAAGTGCATGCTTTGAGTTCATCATTAGTTGAAAGGTGTTTCTTTCTTGCTCCTCCACTGAAGATTTCTTTTGTAGAGTAGCCAAAAGCCCCTCGATCAATTTTGTTAGCGTGGCAAGCAACCTGTTGGTTTTGACTCGTTCCTCTTGCAACGTATCTTCCATATTTGTCATTGTACTATGATTGTGTTTCACATATTGAGCTTTGCAAAGGTGGGGCTGCTTGAATTCATAGTTATGGGCACTCAACCACAGAAAGATGCAGGGCATCCACACATCATAGAACTTTATATAACCATACCACCTCTAATCACGTTGTCCAGAGGCGTTGAAATGTGAAGTTGCTAAATACATACCCAGATCTTGGCCAGTTCCACGGAATGCCAAGCGTTTGCTACAGAGAAATGGTAATAATAGCATTAACATGCAGAGGAGTGAATGCAATTTGAAAATTGCGGCGCTTCTCACATGTAAGAATAGAGTGCTTCCCGATTACATTGAGGCCCTGTGCCACTTGTGATCCCAACTTGACTCCTCAGGATGTGAGATGTTAATGTTGATTAGACAAAGGTTCAATTTCTTAAAAAATTGTGACCAAACAATTAATACAGGCTCCTTTGTCTTATATTTGTGCTCTGGTAGATGAGCATTAATACATAATTTTGATGTAATGATCACATAGATGAAATCTGCCTTGAATTTTAAAACCAATATTCGATTGTGCAGGCCATTTAATTTGAAATTAAAACCATAGCATTTATATTTCATAATCATGGGATTGGTGAAATAAGAGACTTTCCCTGATCTAATTCCAATTTTTCTTGTTCCAAGAGTACTCCCATATTTGTTAATGAATCTTTCATTGTGTTTTGGTGTTGATACACATGGAAGAATTCTATTTGCTCGAATTGTATAATTGGGAGAGAATTTATGCTTTGCAATCTTTTTCTTTTTCTCATATGGTGTATTACCAACATTGGGTCACCATAAACTGTTATTTTGGTTATTTTATTTGTGATTTCAATTTCCATTCCTTGTCATAATGCAAGGCACTTGGCTTAATTATTTGATGTTGTTCCCAATCCCCAAGCGTACTGAGACTATCTTTTCTTCATGGCATAAAATAACCCTCATTCCCTGCTCTTGCCACCCGGTGATGTAATGCATTTATACCTATAAAAAGTTTTAAAATTATTGTTATTTTGACATTGGTTTAATATATACATAAAGTTTTAATAGAGTAGTATTAATATTGATGGAATTTTACAAATTATTGTGGAAAGGGTTGATATCAGTTTTTAATGTAATGCAATGCAATGCATTTATACTTGTAAACAGTTTTAAATTTATTGTTATTATGGTTTTGGTTTAATATATACGTAAAAGTTTTAACAAACTAGTACGAATGGAATCAATGTAGTTTTAATAATTATATACTAAATTTAATAAAAATGTAAATGAATGGCATTGATGTAGTTTTAATAATTATATACTAAATTTAATAAAAATGTAAATAAAAACTTAAACAATGTAGCATGATTAGTGAGTTATTATATGGTAAAACAGAGTAGCATTAATGGAATTGATGGAGTTTTAAGGGTGAAAATTATATGTTAATTTTACTAAAAAGGTATATAGAAATTTAAATAGAGTAGTCATGGGTTTATTTGAAATTTAAATAAAGTAGTCATGGGTTTATTAGAAATTTAAATAAAGTAGTCATGGGTTTATCATGTGGTAAAGGTTGGTAAAGGTTATTATAAAGATCTTAAAAAGGGTATTGGTATGTGTTTTAGCTTGTTTTTAAATAAATAATTAGTTTATATATATTGTTAAAGTTTATATGTCATTGTTTTTCATTATTTATTAATAATGGAAATGATAATACTTTAAAGAAAATTCACAAGCATGTTAATTTGATTATAATGTGAAAATTTGATATTGTAATAATAAACTAGATAGTTATTGTTATGTCACTGCTTATGCAGTGACATTTATGATCACTTCCAATTTATTAATCTAGTCTGTACTGTGATTTTTTTCCGAATTTCCTAAATTAACTATGGCATCTTCTACTCCTTTACAGAGGTTTAGATAGAAAAAATGCTTTACAAATCTATAGAGCACCAATACACGACAAATTCGATTTGTATCACTGTGTATTCGCTTGGAAAATATGGCTAACTTCAACTGCTGCTTAACCACCCGAAAAACGAACTGCTGCATCAACGTGTGCTTCAACCAGATTTGCCATGGTTTAATCAACAGGATCAGTCGCTACAGCTCCTGCTGCTACGACTTTTAGTTATGCTATTGGATTGGGTCTGAGTCTTCCATACCACCTACCTTAGGCCAGGACAGGAGACATATTTTCTGATTGCACTGATTAAGATTCTTTGTGTGTTAGCGAATATTATCAATTGCGAATCTGCTTACAGTGAGTACACCTATTGGATTTTTTGATTGGACTAATATAAGGGCTTTTGAATTTTGGAATTTTCCTTTAATATAAATTTTCTTATACAATTTATAAGAATTAAATAATTTCTATGATGTTAAATTGGGATTGGTATCGAGTTGAGTGCCTACTCATTCGATTTCTTGTGTATCGGGAGAGTCGGAATCTACACGACGACCTTCGCTACGAGGTCAAATGAATATGGGAATGGTGGAATTACGACAGCCACCTTTGATGAAGCCCTTCGGGATCGTGCGTATTTTCTTCTTATAGTCAGTGAACCAATTCTCATAAGTTTTAAAACCAATGCACGATCTTACTTACAATGCACATCACCCCAAGCTTGAGATGGGGAAATCTTCGTTACACGATCTTACTTACAATGCACATCACCCAAGCTTGACGAGGAAATCTTCGTTGCATGATATTACTTACAATGCACATCACTCAACCTTGAGATGAGGAAATCTTCGTAGAATTAGCAGTCAAATTGCTAAGAGTGAGTATTGAAGAGTGAAATCTTTTCCACACATCACCCAAGCTTGAGATGAGGAAATCTTCGTAGAATTAGCAGTCAAATTGCTAAGAGTGAGGATTGAAGAGTGAAATCTTTTCCACACATCACCCAAGCTTGAGATGAGGAAATCTTCGTAGAATTAGCAGTCAAATTGCTAAGAGTGAGTATTGAAGAGTGAAATCTTTTCCACAATGCTATATT
>APFE031174846.1:52168-159746 GCA_000404065.3 Pinus taeda
GTGGGTACATCAATATAATAAGTGGGTTGTACTAATAACAATAAGGGTTACACTAGTAGTATAGGGGCCTAACAAGATCTTACCTATTTTTAATTAATATTGATAATTTAGATATAATTATAGTAAGTTATTGATTTGTTAATTGGGTTTAGCCTACCCAGTTGTGAGTGTTGAATTTTATTAAGAGAAATTGATCTTCTAATCTAGTAATTACTTTCCAATGATTTCTCAATCAAGTCATCTTATGTCACATATATCATTAAGCAATTATACATAAAATATCTCAACAATAATGCAGGAATGACAGTATGATCATAAAGAGACAACCAAGCACAAAAGAGACACAAATTTACCGTGGGAAAACACAACCTTTGGAAAAAACCAACAACCTTTTCTTAGGAGAAATTGTTCAATTCAAAAAAATGTACAATCTAATTTTTCTAGTCAAGCTTGGTCAAACATACCAATGAAATCAACAAAAGTCAATTTGGTCAAACAAGTCGAAATTAGGTCTTCCTGAACCTACCCAGAAATCGATCAACCTTAGTCAAATAGACTGAAACTCAGACTCTTGCAGCTGCTTAGAACTTTAGTCAACCTTCTCAAAAATTTGGTTAAACTACCCAAAACTGTGACCCACATGTGTGAGGTCAAACTTATTTGCAAAATTTTTTTGGCCTCTTCCTTAGTCTTCTTTGCATGTGTGAGAGATAATGTGAGTTGTTTTTGTGAGTGAGAAAATGAAGTGGTCAAATTCCCTTTTTATAGAGATTTAGGATTGCTCAAATGGTGTCCTATTGTTGGGACAACTTGTACTTTTGGAGGCAATTTAAAATTTAAAATTAAAATTAAATTTCTTCTTTTAATTATCTTTTAGGGCCGACTTGAGTAGATGGGGAATACCTCTCGCAGTTACCTAAAAATCAACACTCCCTCTTAGCTAGGGAGGTATTCACCTTGACTTCTTTAGATGTCCACTTTGCTGAAAAATTTATCCATCCCAAGAAAAGATTGAATAAGCCCGCTATGTTAATATATCCATCCACTTCATGTTCTATTCCATAATTGTGTGGAAAGCATCTCGCATCATCATCATGCATGGGGTCTAGTTACCCACTAGCCAAATATTCTTTGCAAAGGATATAGTCGCCCACTAGCCAAATATCCTTTCGTGATATGGTCAGGTACCCCATAACCAGAGTAAACACAAGACTAGCCTTGGGTCACCAGCTATCCAAATCGTCACATAGAACTAGGTAGTATCCCTGACCAATTGTGAAACCCTAGGCCAATTTACCATTCCCTCATGTCATCACATGATACTTGAATGGTAAAAACACTTGCCCAATGTTATGGGGCACTTACTCTACCCACTAGCCAAGTAACCCTTGGAAATATGGCCATAACCTTTTGACCTATGGAGCACTCTAGGCCTTGATGCTCTTTGGGCCAATATCCCTGGCCACATTACATGACACCTGGTCAATACCCTTGACCTAGGGAGAATGTCTGTCCTTGATGCTACAACATCAACGCTCCCTCTCAACAAGGGAAGCATTCTCAAACACTCCAAGCTTATGCCTGAAGTGGACAAACTTCATTTGGGACAGAGGCTTTGTGAGAATGTCAACAACTTGCTCATTTATAGAAATTGGAACCTCATTGCTCCCTTAGGTACCATTTATTGGATGTAGTGATACTTGATCTCAATGTGTTTCGACTTGTCATCATGGTCGTCTCTAGTACATAATAAAAAAATATTGCGAGAAACTTCCAAATCTACATTGCTTCACAACTTACTAAACTAGTTGCAATATACTCTACCTCTATAGTGTTGAGTGTGATAAATGTCTACTTGCTACTCATCCAAGATATCATAGTAGAAATCAAACTGAAGTAACATCCTGGTGTGCTATTCTTGTCTTCAACACTCCCTTCCCAATCAGAATTTGGGTATCCTTGAAGCTATACTTCACCTCTGAGACATATCTTAATGCATATCTAATTGTGCCATGCCAATACCTCAACACCTGTTGTGCCGCATGCCTCGACTCAACTATAAACTAACTGGATTCCTTCACTAGATCCATCGCCACAACTGCTTTTTAGTCACCTTGCTTGGGTGCTCCCTCTGACACTGAAACAGATCCTGCTGTGGCAATCTTAATTTCTCCCTCTACCACTGTTTCTTCCTAGTCAAAGAAGCATATCTACTATATGTCATGGTCTACTCATAAAAGGCGCACTGCTCTTAGAGACCTCCCATCTATGAGCATCTAGTATGATAATCTCAATCCCATTACATCCATTTGGACGATTGGTACTTCCACTTTGTCTGATTGACTGTACATTGTGGGATCCACTAAATATGAATAAAATCCTCTTAGATTCTTCAAATTAGTCACCATGGCAGTGTCCATGGACTTGCAATCAATCATCCCAAATCTGTGAAGGATATCAATAGTATACTTTCCTTGACTAAGGAAGTAATGAATCAAATCTAGATGCATCCTCTCGAAATCAAATGTTAACTCCCTCTGAAGTAGGGTTTCCTGAGGTAATCTCTATTGCTTCCTCTATCACGGAAGCAAATCCTATTGCCACTACTACTCCCTTTGTCACGTGACTCCTTTTTCTCTCATTAGAAATAAGTCAAATAATAACAAGCTAAACCTTGTAGTAAAGGTTGGGATCAACATTACACTTGGTTAAACAAAGACTCATTAGATATCCATTAATCCAAGAATACAAAGTATGAGTTTTATACAAAGCTTTCTTTAGTCTGTAGACATGAGACTTCTTCTCATGTATGTCAAATCCTTGAGGTTGTTCTATGTACACGTCTTCCCAAATCACTCCATTGAGGAAAGTGGTCTTTAATCCATCTAATGTAACCTGCAACCCATAACAAAAGCAATAGACATAATAGTTCTAATAGAAGTGTACTTGACGACTAGAGAAAATGCTCTTCATAGTCCTCTCCCTCTTTCTGGGAGAACTCTCTTGTCATGAATTGCAAAAATTGGAAACTAGGGCCAAATTCCACCTTAAGACAACACATATGATGGAGATGATTATTGCATTGGATTCCTCTTTCGGAGATGTACAATTTTGATATAAAGATCATCTCATTTTGACAAGTAGAAATGGAATTATGAATTTATTTCTCTTATGGACAAATTGTCAAGGTCGGCTCCAGTCGAATGTAGGCTCATGAAGCCCAACATATGTGTCTTTTCATGCTCAACGAAGTATAGAAATAGGAGAGATATTTCCCTCATTTGGGCATCATCTCATCACATCTTCTTCTCTCTCTTGATTGGGTCGTACAACATCGGAGGCTTCTCTCTTCTTCGCACATGTGGTAACTCTCCTTCTCTCTCTACTGTACACGTGTGGCAGGAGGTTGTTTTTTCTAGATAAAATAGGTCAAAATTTCAGAACGTTGACCAGCATTGATCGGGGGGAGTTTGACCAGTGTTGACCTCATTTTTTTGGGCCATAATTTTGATTTTTCTAGGTCGCATCTATTGGCACAAAAGTCGAGGCATTTGGAGTGGTTTTACCAACGTTGACTTTAGGTTTGAATGCATAAAATTCCAATAGTATTTCTCTCTCCTTTGACTGGGTTTGACAGAAGAATTTTGAGCTGATTTGAAGGCCGAATTGAACTATTGTTTGGAGGATGTTTTGGGGCATCTTTCACCGTCGTTGACTTTCTGGGTAGGGCTGATTTGACTGCTGTTTTGGTAGATCTATTTTGGGCTTGTATTTGTACTCTCTCTTAGTTGAACTATTGAAGAATAATAAGATTTGATCAAAGGGTTTCCCTACATTAGGGTTTGTCCTTGGCATCTGCCACATCTTGTGTCCTCTTGTCTTGGCTTGTCTTATGCATATGATTTTATGTTCTATCTGCATTTACTGTCAATGTTTGTAAGTTAATGTGATTGCTACTGGATATAATTGGATTTGTCAGTGGGCTACTAAAGGAACATTAAAGTAAATTGTCTTAAGCATAAAACATACCATTTTTATCTAAAATTAACATGGTATTAGAGCTGAGGTGAAGACAAAGCCCAAGAAAGAGTGAAAGAAAAGCAATCACTAAAGGAAGTTGTTGGACAAGGACTTGGAACTAGTCCAAATGACACTACATCTTTCTTCAAATCTGAGGACAAGCTTAAGGACAAGTTCGACTATAATGCATGGAAGATGAATTTGGAAGAAAATTATTCCATGGACTATTTCAAAGGAATAATAACCGAGCCTCCTTCAAGTGCATCCATTGTTGTTCAAACTAAGTACAAGAAAGGTGAGGTAAAATCTAAGAATATTATTGTTGATTCTATTCATAAGCCTCTGGTTGCATATATTTCTATTTTGGAAACATCTAAGGAGATGTATGAAATGTTGGTTGGGATGTTCAAAGTGAACAATGCAAATCAAATTCTCTTTCTCAAGAACAAGTTGAAAGACATCAAGATGGATGGAGGAGAATCCATCCAATCCTACTTCATGAGGATCACTGAGATCAAGAATGATCTCCTACCTATTGGAGAAGTCAGTGGTAACTAAGAAATCTCTCTTATTGTACTTGGGGGCCTTATAAGAGATTGGGATGTGTTCAACACAACCATTTTCAACAATGACAGGATTCCAGGATATGAGGAACTATTGGCTAGATGCACTCAAGAAGAAATAAGGATGATGGAACTAGACAAGCCCTTAAATGGAAACAATCCTACTTCCTTCTCTTCTCATTCTAGAAGAAGGAACAATGCTAGTCCAAGGAATCAAGGACAAGGGTTCAAGAAGGGATTCAAAGAAGGAAGAAAAGTAAGGTGCTTCAATTGTAACAAGTTTGGCCACTTTGCTAGAGAGTGTCCTCACAAGAAGGATACTCCACGAGATGATGACAACAATAACAACAACTTCAAGGGCAATGGCAATTGAAGGAAAAATAGGTTCAATAACAAAGGAAAAATGAATGCTCCTGCTTCTCAAAATGGAGGTGGTCGTCCTCCCAAGAAGTTGAGAAACTCTAGGTATGATGAAGTTAATGTTGCAAAGCAAAATGATTTTTATCTTATTTCTACCCTCTCCACCGCCTCTCCTTCGAATACATTGGACCATTGGTTGATTGACAGTGGTGCCTCAAGGCACTTCACTAGGTACAAAGAAGCTCTCTCAAACTTGGTTGAGAATGAGACAAATATGGAGATTATGCTTGGGGATAATGCCACTTATCGCGTGAAAGGAATTGGGACCGTGACTCTTCACTTAAATCATGGTCAAACCTTTCACCTACAAGAAGTGCTATATGTACCTGACTTGAAAAAGAAGTTGGTTATTATTTATGTGATGGAAGACAAAGGTTTTAAGGTTTCATTCATTGATGGGAAGGTTCATCTTTGGCAAAGGAATCCAAGCGATGCATTCGCACTAGGATTCAGGGTTGAAGGTCTCTATCAGGTTGGAGGAAGTCCATTGGGAGCAAGGATTTGTGACACCTATCTTCAATCCGAATTATGTCATTGAAGATTTTCTCACCTTCATTTCAAAGCCTTAACTGATGTAGTGAAAATGGTCACAGGGATGCCTGAATTCAACTTGAATCATGAAGATTTTTTTCAAGGATGTGAATTTGGAAAACATACTAAGGGACCATTCCCCTCAAGTGAGACTCAAACCACTGATATTATTCAATTGGTCCATTCTAATCTATCAGGTATGTTTCTCGTGACATATTTGGGTGGATATTTATATTATGCTATTTTTGTGGATAACTTCTCTTGCAAGACATGGATCTATCTCTTAAAGAAGAAGAGCGAAGTTTTTAAATGGTTCCTCTCCTTCAAAGCCTTGGTCGAGAATCAAACAGGGAAGAAGATCAAAGTTCTGAGGACCGATAATGGGATCGAATATGAGTCTAATGAATGTAAAGACTATTGTAGAGAAGTTGGCATTAAGAGGGAGACTACAACTGCTTATACTCTTGAACAAAATTGTGTTGCTGAAAGGAAGAATCGTACTATCATTGAAGCCACTCAGGCTATGCTTCATGATCAAGGTATTCCGAAGTTTTATGGGGAGAAGTTTCCAACACCGTTGTGTATGTCCAAAATCGATGCCCACATCAATATTTGGACTTCAAGACACCCAAATAAGTATTCATCGGTAAGAAACCTGATGTTTCTCATTTCATAATTTTTCAATGTCCCATATACTTTCATGCGCCGAAAGAGAAAAGAAGCAAATTGGATGCATCTGGGAAGAAAGGAACATTTGTAGGCTACAGTGAAACTTCGAAGGAATATAGAATCTATGTGCCTAGTCAAAAGGAAGTGGAATTAAGTCACGAAGTCACTTTTGATGAAGATTATGCACTTATAAATATTCGAGATCTTTTTATTCCTAGGAAGGCCAATGACGATGCTGATGCAGAAAAGTAGGATGAATCTATGTTCGATGAACTGATGCCCGATGTTGAAGGTCTGATGGATCCCATTGATCCACCTCCTATTGATCCCTCTGCTACAAGGAAGAGGCCTTTGTGGCTCAAATATACTGTTGAAGATGCCGAGAAACATATTTCACCGAGAAGGACATTCCATGAAAGGAAGAAGATGAATAGGTGGCAAGGGTACTGTTGTAGTGGCTACAACCACCCTCCAAAATTTTTCCTTACCTTTGTTTTGGAGCCTCCCTTCCAACCTTCACAACAACTTGTCTTGCTTCATTAGGTTCACAAGCCTCAGTGTTTTGCTCACACAAAGGAAGCTTATCGATCACAACTTGATGCTTTCCCCTCACAGGCTGTTCACTTGGACTTGGTCCAGATGCAGGCTAAACATCTTCCCCAAGAAAATTGCGCATTTCTGGAGGGCAACCAAACTTCCCTCTCGAAATTATGCAATCCTGTTTGGCAGCCTACTGGGCTCCAAGATTGCGCAATTCTGCCAGTCGACACTCCTAGCAGGAATTGCACAATTTTCCCTAGTAGGGTTGCTCAGCCCAGAATTTGCGCAAATTTTGGTAGTAGTTAGCTGCTTTGCCCAAAAATTGCGCAAATCTCCTAGGTAGCTAGCCTAGCTCCCAACGAGAAATGCACATTTTCTCCCGATAGTCGAGTAGTCTCTTGCATGTGTAGTTGAGTTGACCGGTTCCCTCTAGGACCAAGAAAAACTGACTTGCATGCATGGGATGCTTCTCCCAAGGCAACATGAAAAGGCATCCTTGTTTCAGGGATCTTTTTCTAGTAGTTGGAGGTTACATGCAAGGATCATTTCAGAAACCTCCCACCAAGTGTCACTTTCCCTAGATTTGTGGCATGCCCATCACAACCTCGATGTTATCAAAAATCATCAACCAGACACTACAGAGCTCATTCCTCACATCAACCTTGCAGCTCTAACATCCCACATCACATCTAGGAGCTGTCGGCACATTCAACTTAGCTGTTTTGGGGTAAGCTCGCTTCCCATGCCTTGTGTTGCATTTCTGTCGCTTTTTGTGTTTTCGCTTGTGTAAGTATTGTTTTCTTGATTTCAGTGAGCGCTTACTGTCATTTACATGTATATTAACTTGTCCTAGCACTGTTTCAGTTTTCGTTGCTATCTCACTACTGTCGCATGCATGAAACTATTTTTCACGAACGGTCGCTGATTCGGCGACTCACCTCACCCACATGCATGTTGTTCCATTTTCTGAATCGGTCATTCACCATTTGCATGCATGATCATTCACTTATGCTTACACTCAGTATCACCATGCATTCACACTCACATTCACTTTTAGTTTCCTGTCGGCGAGTCTGGGCAGCCTTGACCTTGACTCTGCCTCTCCAAGAGCCTCACCAAGACATCATTGTGCAATACTGAGAGGGAAGGCTCTACCTTCCTCTCAGGAAATGTGCATTTCTACCCAGTGATTGTCCTCCAGGATCGTTTTGCGCATTTATGAGGGAAAGTGACTGCTGGCCCATAAAATTGTGCAATGTAGTCATTGAGCATGCAACCATTTCCAGCTGAGATTGCGCATTGTGCAATTCCAACAGTCAACAACCAGACTGGACTGTACATTGCGTAGTTCCAGTAGTCATTCAGTCTCCAAGCATCCCAAACTGTGCCTTGTGTAGTCTTGGCAGTTAGTCTCCCGACCTCCCATCTGAAATTGCGCAACCTTCATGATCAGTCACATAGGTCTATTGCAAGTCAGTTCTTAAGTTCATTTTGGTTTTCGACTGACAGATTTCTTGCCATGAGTGTTTCCATGTCTCCAGGTATTGCAGGTGTTCATCTGCCTCTCAGCAGTGCAGGTAAAATGGTTTCCAAGAGAGAAGAGTCGAAGAAACCTTTTAGAGCACACCTAGAGATGCAGTCGATCAAATGTCTATGAGATTGCCTACTCACAAAGATATCAAGTTGTTCGTAGACAAGAACATCAAGATATTACAACAAGCAACATCATGAACAACAACTGAAGGCAACATATCAACGCATCGAATACAACGAATGCAACGAATGCAATGAATGCAAGAGGGAGGTTGTTGACAACACAAAGGTGGAACAAAGTTGCAAGATGAAGAAGATCCATCGATAATGAAATCAACTTTGGAGACTCAGTCTATGAGGTGACGACATGACATGAAGATCACGCGAAGACAGAGAATGGAACAGAGAAGGAGTTGCATGTGCTGAAGTAACAAATTAGGAAGAACATGAAGCTGCACAGATAGATGAATGAGTTGCGGTAGGAACATGAACAACAATGGGCACAACATGCACTCACGGATGAAATTGAACCCGTAAAAGTTAAAAGATCCATCCCAGTAGCTGACATGGAGGAGACACGGTGAGTAGTGTTGTTGATCGCATGCAAGGGATTTAACAACATGCAAGTCATTATGCACACACATGCAATCCAACCCAAACAACACACTCACGAAGGTGAAGAAAAGGAGAAAGTCCAACTGGAGCTAAACATGTACTTCGACAAGTTGATGTGCATGACCACCAACAGACACTTGAATATCAACACGAACACTGTGCATTAGTGTGTTTCCGTTTCAACAACACCCAAGAAGATCATTTACATGTTAGAAGACGAGTTAGATGAAGGGGTGATCTGAAAATCACCCTTGAGTGACCTCATTTAATTAATTATTGAATGAAGGTATTACAGACTCATGTGCTGGTGTGTGTCTGTGGTATTTTTCGACAACAGATCGATTAGATTGCAAAATACACAGACACTAGAAAATGGAAAACAATAGAGAAACACAGTAGGCAAATACAAGAACGCAACAAATTAATAAGGATTTCACCCTATCCTTCAGGGCTACGTATCCGGTCCAACTTTCAGTGGTGGCCTTCTTTTATTGTGTCTTTAAAGCAGAGAATTACAATGAGGAGCTCAATATGAGTCTCCTGAAACATAAATGATGCTTGGTAGGGTGGTTCTCGGATTCTCCAAGCCACTATAGTACATAGACTCTTTTCCTTACCATCTCTTGCCTCTCTGGTCTTTAATGGAAGGATCCCAATGTGGTGCTCAGTCCTAACAGATCCTCTCAGGGATTGCTCGATGCTGCCTTATGCTGTAGGTCAGCTCGGCTCTCTGTCATTCTGCTTCTTACTTTACTGTCTTCTTCACTTTTTTCTCTCTTTGTCTTTATTTCCTTCTTTTCTCTATGTGTGTTTTGTTTTATTTGTTCATGGCCTTAAAGCCAATTGATCTCATGACTATTTTGATCCCCCTTCTACCTCCGTCGGATCGCCTACTGCTGTTCACTTGGAATTCCCTGTCTCTGCATCATGGTCACCGACTCATAGGGAGTGGTCACTTATCCTCTCGCGAACTGTGCCAAATCTTCCTCGTCGGTTTAGTTCTTCGGTTACGTCGGGAAATGACTCATCTGCCACCTCAGCAGTCAAATCGGACCTCAAATCCTTGTAGATATCGGCTTAATCCCCTGTCAAATCCAGTGCTTTCATCGTGTGCATTCTCAGCCATTAGATCTGGGGCCCCCAGATCCAACATCATTCGCTCTTTTCGCGTAGTTGACTTGCTCGACCGTTAACGTGCGATGAGCGGCGGTTTTCTGTCTCCTCCCTCTACCACGCGTCGGGCGCTGAATGGAATCACTAGGTTTCAACCAAATCCGCTTACTGCCCAAGGGTGCCCCTGATAAATACCACCGGTTTTGGAGCGCGGGTCCCGCCTTTAGCCTTTAGCACTTTTCCCCATGGTTTTCCCGACTTCCATGTGACCGAGCACTCGAGCCCCTTCCTTCGCGCATCAGAAACTGCCTCCTTTTCCCGATCCGGGCTTCCCAGGTGCCAGTTTCACCTCTTGCACAGTCTCCATGCACCTTGGTCAGTGTGACTTGACCGAGGTCCTCGTCGTTCCATGCTGGCTGCCAACTGCCACTATTCAGAGGTCTTTCTGATCGCTCTGTGCTCTTGAATTTGAAGTTTGTCCCGATCTGATACAGTCTTGGTACTTTGATTTTTCTTCTTGGATCCAATTCGGATCACGGCCTTCCCACTAAAAAAGCTTTTGGACCACCAAAAGTTGGTTTTCAAGCATCGACTAAGTGAGGGTACTATTGTCTCACTTGTCCAATCTCTATCCACTTTGCACTGCTCGGCTTTGAACCCTTGAGCCCTACTCTGAGGTACTCTACATATCCTCTACGTGTCATCCTCAACTTCCTGTCCAGCACTGTGTCTTCTTGTAATTCATTAAGATATTCAGGTAGCAGGTCATCAATAGAAGGCAATTGACTCTGCTCTTCAGGATCCTCAATTAGAGAGGGTTCAAACAATCTCAAGCAATCTGCATTTACGACTGAGTAGATGTGCATGTAAGCTGGTAGATCAAGGCGAAAAGGCATTCTCACCAATGTTCTCAAGTATCCTGAAGGGTCCATACCTGATAGGCTTTAGCTTTTTACCTTCACCTTGCATCTTGTCCTTGCTGATATACAGCCAAACTTGGTCACCAACTTGAAAACTATGCTCCATCCGATGCTTGTCATGCCTTGCCTTGTATTTGGTTGGGCACTTTTCCAGCTGTTCCTGTACTTCCTGGTGGATCTCCTGGATTTTTTCAATGAACCTAGTTGCCTTGTCCACATCATTGTGTCCCTCAACTATGGTATCTTTACCAAAGACAAAATCCAGAGGAAACCTTGGTGTGAAACTAAAACAGGTCTCGAAAGGAGATCTCTGTGTAGAAGAATGTTTTGCTCCATTGTAAGCATGCTGCACATAACACAAATGTTCATCCCAAAGCTTAGGATGTTTGCTGCAATATCCTCTGAGTAACTGGATCACTGTCCTGTTAACTACTTCTGTCCGACCATCAGTTTGTGGCTGAAAAGCTATGCTTTTCTTTAGTTTAGTGTCCATCAGTTCCCACAGACTTGACCAAACTTCCCCACAAATCGGGTGCCTCGATCAGATACAATGGAAGTGGGTAATCCAAAATGAACACATACATGTTCAAAGAACAACTTTGCAGTCTGTTCAGCTGTAATATGCTTATTACAAGGTATCAAAATAAACATTTTGCTGAACCTATCCACAACAACATACATATAATCATGACCTTTCCTAGATTTTGGTAGTCATCCAACAAAGTCCATGGAAACACTTTCCCAAGGGTGAGAAGGAACTGGTAATGGAGTGTACAAGCCTAGTTTTCTGTTGCTGGGCTTGCTTTTAGCACACATAGTACACCTCTACATATCTAGAAACTGTCCTCAATCATTTTTGGCCAATAACAAAATCTTGCGCGCAACTGTTTTACTTACTCCAAAGTGACCTGATATCAGAGAAGTGTGTGCTTCTCTCTAATTATCTTTACTCTCTCAGTTTGTGGAATGCATAACTTCCCACAATGGTATAAGAGTCGGTCCTTTACATGATAATCCAATTCTTCTACCCGTTTGCCTTGACTTAAAGTTGCATATACATTTTTAAAGTCTATATCTTGAGCATATTGTTCAATGTAGCACATAATTATGCTTAAGTATAGTAGATGCATTTATAATGGGTCTAGATAACATGTCTGCAGCTTTATTATGTATGCCCTTTTTATATCTGATGACTAAATGAAACTGTTGTAGAAAACCCATCCATCTATAGTTTCTTGATTGCTACAACTTAGTTTGGGAGTGTAGATATTGAAGTGGTTGATGATCAATATGTATTACTGTCTCTTTGCCCATTAAGTAATGTTTCCAATTTTTCACACTCTGAACTAATGCATACAATTCTTTATCATATGTAGGATAGTTAACTACTGCAGGATTAAAAGTATCAGAATGATAACATATGGGTTTACCGTGTTGTGTCAACGCTGCTCCTATGGCATAGTCACTGGCATTTGTTTGGATCTAAAAGGGTCTTTGCAGATCAGGTAGTGCTAGTATAGGTGCTGTACTAATCTTTTCTTTCAAGGTGTCGAAGGCTTTCTGATGTTTGCCTCCCCACTGAAACACCTTGTTAAATCCTGTTAAAGCATGTAAGGGAGCTACAATTGAGGAAAAGTTAGAAATGAACTTCCTTCAATATTGTGCTGCCCCTAAGAAGCTTCTCACTTCTGTAGCAGACTTGGGTTTAGGCCAGTTTACAACGACTGCCACTTTAGAGGTATCTATCTTCAATTCACCACCCCCTACTATATGACCCAAATAATTTAGAGATGTTTTGCCAAATTCACATTTCGAGAGTTTAACATGAAGTTTTTCTCTTTTCAAAACATCTAGTGTATGCTTAACATGCTTTAAGTGTTCTTCCCACCTTTTAATAAAAATCATAATATCATCCAGATACACAATAACAAAATCATCAAGAAAATGTCTGAGTACATCATTCATTAATCTCATGAAAGTAGCAGGAGCATTAGTTAAGCCAAAAGGCATAACCAGCCACTCATACAATCCCTGCTTTGTTTTAAAAGCAGTCTTCCATGTATCTTGTTCTGCAACTCTGACCTAATGGTATCCACTGTGCAAGTTTGGCTTGGTGAAATAAACAAATTCTTTCAATTGATCTAAAAGATCATCTATGCGAGGAAGGGGATAATGATTTTTGATTGTTATCTTATTGAGTGCTCAGTAATCAATGCACATTCTCCACGAGCCATCTTTCTTTCTCACTAAAACGATTGGTGACCCACATGGTGATGTGCTAAGCCTGATGAACCCCTTCTCGAGCAACTCCTGCACCTACTTCTTGATTTCAGCATTCTCTAAAGCAGACAACTTGTACATTCCAATGTTAGGCAAAGGAGCATCTTGCTACAAAATAATATCATGTACTATTTCCTTTTTGGGTGGCATACCTTTAGGTTCTTGAAACAAGATATCATACTCTGAAACAACCTTTTCTAAATCAGCTTGCTATTTAGCATTACAGCCCTCAAATACATTGGTTATATTAGGTTTCTTTTCCTTTACAACCATCAATAAGAATTGTTTACGTGAATTTATCATTCTTTTCAGCTGCCCTAAGTTTATGAGAGTATAATTATTCTTGAGCTTATGAGCTCTTACAAAGTATTCGATTCCATCTTTAACAAGTAGATGCTTGTTCTTAGCTCTATAGAAAATAGCTTTTCTATAATACAAGTAAGGACTTCCTAAAACAATTCCACATATATCCAAAGGAATTATGTCTAACTCAACCTCATCTACAAATGCTGACCCAAAAGAAAAATTGAGTTTGCACTGTCTAGTCACTTGTAGTTGTGCTTTATCATTCAACCATCCTAATGGGTATGGTTTCTTGTGAGATGTAGTTGCTAATCCCAATTTCTTTACAATTGCTTCAGAAATTAAATTTACATGTGAGCCACTATCAAACAAAATATCAATCTTTTTATGTTTAAAACTAACTCGAGTATGGAAAAGCTCATGCCTTTTTCTCTCATTTTCTTCATCAATGGTAGATTGTGCAGAATTACTAGTAGATGCTTCAGAATTCTTACCTCTTATACCTGTGGTTGCAATGGTTGTTTCATCTCTCGAGTCTGACCCCAAATCGTTCTGAATAGCTACAACAGTCTTCTTCTTCTTGCCCTCGAACTTCTTAGGTTTCAGCTCTGGATGCAGAATCCAACAATGCTCATCATCATGCCCATCCTTTTTACAGTGAGTGCATGAGGCTTTGCTTTTCTGTATAGTGTTAGCCTTCCTTGCTTTCCACTTCTGCTTTCTTTTCTCCTTTCTCTTGCTTGCAGTGGGTTGGGATGGTCCCCCAAATTCTGGATTTCCATTCTTTCCTCTAGCTTCTAGATGAGTAGCTTGTACAGATACCTCATCTATACTAGTGGGATTAAACATGAGGATGGTATGCCTCATGTAGCTGTGTAGACCACCAATGTACTTCAAAAGAGTCTCTGGTGAGTCTAATGAGATTCCTAGAATCAATGCTCTCTTTCTAAATTCTTGAGTGTACCCTTGCGCACTTTTCCCTTTCAACTGTCGAAGAGTTTTCCAACTCATCATGGCTTGTTGCATGTAGGCCAATGGATAGAACTACTTTTTGATTACAGACACAAATTCACTCCAGACAGAGATAGTCTTACCATGTCTTTTCATGTCAGCTTGGGTTCTGCCTTCCCACCAAACCAAGGAAATGCCTCCTAGGTGTAGGCTTGCCAGCTGAATCTTTCTCTTCTCTGAGTCGATGTTCTCCACTCTGCAATACACATCATTTTTTCTAATCCAATTGCCCAACTTTTTTGCATTTAACTCTCCATCATATATAGGCAAATCAATTTTAACATCTAGTTTGATCAAAGATACTTTCTTGTTATGTACAGGGCTATTAGGAGGTGTGAGAAAGCTTTCCTCTTTCCCCTTTCCTTTGGAGTGTTCATGGAAGTGAGGCTCATCTTCTCCTTTGTCTTGTTTAGAGCCTGATGAATCTTTATCCTTGTGTTTTCTAAAGTCCCTATACATTTCTTCTAGCATGGACTTTATGGCTAGGAAAATTTCTATGAATTGAGGGTCTGGAACCATAGGACCTTCCTCTAACATTGTCTTCTGAGGATAGACTCTCCCAATTTTAGGATTAGTTTCAACCAACTCTCCCTCTCCTAATTTGAGCTTTGATCTAGTGAGCATTCATAGCTAAACCAACACAAGCTTGTCTAACCTTAACAACCTAAAGCTCTGATACCAATTGATCTAAAAATTACCCTTGAGTGACCACATTTAATTAATTATTGAATGAAGGTATTATAAACTCATGTGCTGGTGTGTGTCTATGTTAATTTAGGCAACAGATCGATCATATTGCAAAATACACGGACACTGGAAATATGGAAAACAACAGAGAAACACAGTAAGCAAATACAAGAACACAACAATTAATAAGGAGTTCACCCTATTCTCCAGGGCTATGTCTTTATTCCAGCTTCAGTGGTGGCCTTCTTTTATTGTGTCTTTAAAGTAGAGAATTAGCAGGAGGAGCTCAAATTGAGTCTCTTGAAACAGAACAATGTTTGGTAGGGTGGTTCTTGGATCCCCCAAGCAACTAGAGTATACAAACTCTTTCCCGACTAGAACTTGACCTTTCTGGTCTTTAATGGGAGGAGCCCAATATGGTACTCGATTCCTAATAGATCCTCTCAGGGATGGCTTGAAACTTTGAAGCTCTCTGGTGTTCGATGCTGCCTATGGTCAGCTCGGCCCTCTGTCTTTCTGCTTTTTGCTTCACTATCTTTTCTTCTCTTTGTCTTTGTCTTCTTCTCTCTGGTTTTTCTTCTCGGTGTCCCCTCTCTCTCGTCCTTTTTGTTCTCTATTCATGGCTTTAAATGCAATCAATCTCTTGACTGTTCGATTCTCCTTCCACCTCCGTCGGATCGTCTGATGCTGTTCACTTGGAATTCCCTGTCTCTGTGCCATGGTCATCGACTCACAGGGAGTTTCCACTTGTCCTCTCGCGAATTGTGCCAGATCTTCCTCATCAGTTTAGTTCTTTGGTTACGTTGGGAAATTACTCATCCGACATCTCAGCGGTCAAATTGGACCTCAAATCCTTATAGATCGTAACTTAATCCCTTGTCAAATCTGGTTCTTTCATCGGGCATGTTCTCAGCCGTTAGATCTAGAGTCCCCAGACCCAACGTCATTCGCTCATTTCACGCAGTTGAATTGCTCAATTGTCAGCATGCGATGAGCACTGGTTTTCTCTCTCATCCGCCTACCATGCATTGGGTGCTGAATGGAATCACTCGTTTTTCTCCAAATCTACTTACTGCCCAAGGGTTCCCCCGATATACTGTTGGTTTTGGAACGTAGGTCCCGCCTTTAGCCTTTAGCGCTTTCCCTACAGTTTTCCCGGCTTCCATGCGACCGAGCACTTCAAAGCCTTTCCTTCTCGAGGGGTTTTTCCCAGCTTAGTGTGCATCAGAAACAACCTCCTTTTCTCGATCTGGGCTTCCTACGTGCTAGTTTCGCCTCTTGCGCAGTCTCCATGGGCCTCAGTAAGCGCGCTTTGACTGAGGTCCTCGTCGTTCCTCCCTGGCTGCCAAATTCCACTGTTCAGAGGTCTTTCTAATCGCTCTGTGCTCTTGAATTCGACGTTTGTCCTGATCTGATACAGTCATGGTACTTTGATTATTTTTCATGGATCGAATTCAGATCAAATGAACAGGTCAATCTTAAATATGGTACGTTCCATGATGTTTTTCAAGAATGTAAAATTGATTTTTTGGGTTGATGCAGTTCTATGTGCTGTGTACGTAAAGAATATATTTCCATCTAATGTTATTTGAAGCAAGACTCCTTATGAAATGTGGTATGGCCGCATTTCTTTGATAAAGCATCTCATGGTCTTTGGTTCCACCCGTTATGCCTTGATACCAAAGGAACAAAGAAACAAACTTGGTGCAAGGAGTCATAAGTGTATCTTCTTGATGTATTCAAATACCTCCAAAGCATATCGTCTCTATGATGAAGTTAATAAGAAGTTTGTTGTATCTAGAGATGTAATATTTCTTGAATCTTCCAAATATTATAATGTTTTTGAGCGTCAACTTAATCACTTAGATAGATTCAGACATGCGAAATAGTTTCAAGAATTTGATAAGCATATTCCACATCTTGAAGGGGGGATTCCTATATTGGATCAATCTTTGGAATCTTCTTCTGAAACACTCTCTCTCCCACATGAAGTTCCAACCATTGATGATACTTTGAGTGATGTTATTAACACAATTTAGAGACTCAATCTTGATTCAGTCACAACTCAGTTAACTGAGTAGCCCGAGCCATCTCAAGAAGGTCCTCCAAAATGGCTGACAAAGACACTTGAAAGTGTTCATCCTTATGAGGTTGGAAGAACAAGAACAAGAAATTCAACCAGGAAAAATAGAGGTGATGTATATGATTCTGATTCACCTATTGATATGGATGTTTCTTATGATTGTGAACTGAATTTGTCTATAGATTTTGAACGAAATTCTTTCAAAGAAACCACTTCTCATGGTGAATGGAAAGAAGTGACGTAGAAGGAATATGATGCCTTGATAAAAAATGGCACTTGGAAGATGTTTGATCCTCCATTTAGAATCAAATCAATTGGTTGCAAGTGGGTATACAAGAACAAGTATAAAGCTGATGGCTCAATTGAGAAGCACAAAGCTAGGCTTGTGGAAAAAGGTTTTGCATAGAAGGAAGGGGTTGATGATGAGGATAACCCCCCCACAACAAAATGGGCTACCATCTAGAAATTCTTTGCCTTGGAAGCTCAAAACAGTTGGAAAGTCCATCAAATGGATGTAAAAACTACTTTCTTGAATGAAGATATGAAAGATAATGTTTTTATGTCCCAACAAGAAGGATTTGTTGTGAAGGGCCAATAACACAAAGTATGAAAACTTGCGAAATCCTTGTATGGCCTCAAGAAAGCACTAGGAGCCTGGTATGAAAAGTTAAGTAAGCATCTTCTGAAACTCAACTTCAAACATTATGATCTTGATGATGCAACTTTGTTTGTCAAGAAAGTTGGCAAAGAATTTGTATATCTTATGGTATATGTTGATGATCTTTTGATGACAGGGAACAATGTGAGCTACATTGCATCCATAAAGAAGGAATTGAGGAAAGGTTTTGAAATGACTAACTTGGGATATGTCCACTACTATCTTGGTATTGAAGTAAATCAACATCCGAAGTCTATATTCCTCTCTCAAAAGAAGTACATTGGAGAGTGAAATCCTCTGGACTCAAGTATACAATGGAGAGTGAAAGGCTTTGGACTCAAGTATACATAGGTGGGCGAATTCATCTTGATTGGATACTCTGATTTAGACTTCGATGGAGACAAAGAAACCGGGGTATCTACTTCAGGTTATGATATGAGTCTTGGATCAGGATCTGTCTCCTAGAGATCACACAAACAATCAGTTCTAACATATTCCTCAACACAGGCAGAATATGTGGTAGCAGTTGAGGCAACAAAGAAAATTGTGTGGCTTGGGAAAATTATGGAAGCTTTGTAGGTGAAACAAGTGCATTCAACTTCGCTCATGATTGACAATACCTATGCAATAAAGTTGGCCAAGAACCCAAAGTTCCATTATCAAATGAAGCACATCAAGACAAAATACCATCTGATTCGACATCATATTGAGGCCAAGACAATCCATCTACGCCATTGTTCCACTAATCAGCATATTGTAGGCATCTTCACCAAAGTGCTTGGAAGAGAAAAGTTCTAAAGATGCTTGGACTCTCCAACATCCCTTCAGATTAAGGGAGGGAATAATCATTTGGATTGGGTGAATATATGTAAATAATGTAAATAGTAAATAGTGGAGAATAGGAATATGAAGAGACACTAGGAGGTGAAGCCCAAGAGTCTCTCCCTTCTTGTATATATCCATGATAAGTCTTAATGCATAGACACAATTTGCATTGTGAAGTTACCTCCTGGCCTGACACAAACATTTACACTTACACATCCCCCCCATACTAGGTTGTAGAGCACCTCTTGGCACAATAAGGAGAGCTTATTTGATCTTGACATGTCCATCACTCCTCATTCATTGCCACCTTATAATTTTCACAGTGGCAATATAATATGCAAGGAACATGATAGGGTATTTAAAAAGTGGTTGTAGTGTGCTAATCCAACTACATATAGAAAGAAGAGACAATGTGTATTTACGATCTCAACAATGGGTGTAGCAAAGAAAGAGGGGTTGAATTAAGCAAGGGAGGAGCACTAATTCATTAAAAATATGAAAACACATTAGAAAGTTAATCTCTCAAAGTAATGGGAAGCTTAATTGGTGTTTTTTTGGAAATTTGAGTCAATAACCTAAATTAGTAAGCTTTAAGGAAATTTGGGTTGTTATTTGTAAAATTGGACATCAATTGTTTATATCTTATAACTAAAAATTGTATAATATATTATTAACATAATATATTTAAAAAATTGCATTGATATATTTTATAGATGAAATTATAGATATCAAAGGAAATAATACTCAAGGGAGAGCTCCGCAACTATGGTTTTCAAGCTTGCTCGAAGTTGTTCCTGTCAGGATTTCTCACCAATCTAGCATTCCCTCTGTCATTCTTATAGTGTCCTCTTTGTCTCTCGCATAATAATTCTCCCAATGGCTTTTTCCTGAGGGGGAAGGGTGGTCAATTCCTCCTACCACAATGTGAAAATGGAAAAATCTCTTTCAGGTTGCCAGGGTCCCTCCTTTGAGATCCACTACTACCCTTCGAACTATGGAGGCCATGAATCAACTCCAGTCCTTAGTGCAACTTGGTAGAATACGCGACAAAATGTTGCCTCCCTCACACAACAATGAACCTAGGATATGGTATTAAATCATACTCCATTCCAAAACACCTCTTCCACATGTAAGATCACACTCTCATCTGCAAATTTATGGGAACTTGACCTGTAGAAGAAAAAAAACCCTTATCTCATGGAACAATAACAACTCACACCCTAAGGGCCATGTAGAGTTTTAGATAGGTTCCAAAGGTTTTTTCACATTGATCATCTCTAACCTAGAGGATAGATCTAGAGTTTTTTAGGGAGGTCCTTACTTCATGGGCACAACAAAGATGTTCATTAGATTTTGGACCCTAAGATACAACCTAAAAAATGATAAGTTCTTGGTCATTGTAGTTTGGTTCCACCTATATTCTCTGCCCATTGAGTATTGGCAGGGGGACACTCTCATAGGAATTGGAAACACAATTGGTCACTACATCAAATCCTCATAAATCACTGAGAACTAAGACTATACATCCTACACACAAATATGAATTTATACGAATATCTCCCAACCATTTCTTGAATCCAACAAGTTTAATTATTCGATGAGGTTACCCTCAAACTCCATCTCTCTCTTCCCTTTCCCTCTCTCCTTCCCTCTCTCAAGTCTTATCTCTCCCTTTCTCTCCCACCCTCTATCGCTCACACTCATCACTCTCTCTCTCTCTCTCTCTTTCTACCCTCCAACTTTGTCACTATCTCTCCCTCCCTCTCTTCTTTGTTCCCCCCTTCCGTTTCCCCTCCACATCTATGTCTCCCCCTCTCTCTCTTAACCTTGTCTCTCCATCTCTCTTTATTCTCCTTCTCTCTCTCTTCCCTCCTCTCCTCTCTCCCTCACTCTCCTCTCTCCCTCACTCTCTCTCCATCTCTCCCTTGTCACTCCCTCCCTCTCTACCTATATCTCTCTATCTATTTGTCCTTCCCTCCCTCTCTCCCCCATACAAATCCATCTCCTTCTCCCTCTCTCTCTCCTTCTCTTCCCCCCCATCCTCTCTCTCTTAATTCCTCTCTCTCACACCATCCTTTCCCATCTCTCTCTATGTCTATCTCTCCATCCATATGATCAAGAATTGTCACTCTATGTAATCAATGATATATATAAGGTATTATATGTTTTAAATTTTAATGTTTTATTCTGAAATGAGTTACGGTTTTTGAGAATGTGGTATTGATAAGCTATGGTATTTGATATTTTAATAAAACCTATTTACAAGTTAATAATATCCATGGTCAAGTGGGGGTGAATACCCATGGTTAGGAATCTTGTTATATTGTAAGTTCATTGTAAGTATTGATTTTTTACGTGCTTATTAATTACATTTAAATATGGTTATGGAATCATTAGTACTCCCTACCAAGCCATGAATATAACAATCGATTTTTATGGTGATCAGTATTATTTTAGCATTGACAAATGAAAATTATAATGTTTAACTTAAAAAAATAAATATTTATTTTTCAATATTATTAAGAAAACTATTTTTCAAACTTTGGTTGGACCATAACTTGAAGGTCCTATTGCGGGCTTTGCACAATATAATGTCATATGGATAAATACCTTGCGTATTTTATGCCATAATTCGTGGATATGGTTGCAATATTCATGCATGATTTTTAGATATCTCTGTATCGATTTTTTATTTTTATTCCTAAGATTTGCAAGAAAACCCTCCCAAAATCAAATCCTTGAAAATAGCTTATACATAAGTAAATAACATAATTGCCATCAATTACTTCCAATTGTAATTTAAGAAAGTCTTTGCATAAAAAATGGATAGGTCTAAAATGTAAATAATTCTACTTACCAAAGTTACTTCCCACCATTTTTATTTTTTCCTCAACACTAACATATGAGTAAAACTGTAAATGTGTAGACTTGCTAGTGGTTACTTCCCACAAAAATTTATGCAAGTTCTTCTACTTGAGTAAGAAATTTACTTATCCACTTCACATCTCAATTTATTAGTTCATGCAAAAGAAAGATTATAGGATGATTTATCTATCAACCACTATTAATTTAGCATTGACCAATGTAAGTTATAATTATTTATGCAATTTTTCCTAGAGCACAATTTCTAACTTGAGTTGGAGGGACTAAGCTGCCATGCACAACAAAATTTGATTTATGTTCATTTATTTTTACAAATATATTGAGCCAAAATTATTTTTTTAATTTTAATTATTAAATTTTACAAACATTTACATTACACATCCTCCCCATATAAGGTTGTAGAGAACCTCTCGACACAATAAGGACAACATCTATGATCTTGACATGTCCATTGCTCCTCATTCGTTGCTGCCTTATAATCATCACAACGGAAATCTAATATACAATTAAGATGACAAGGTATTGAAAAATTGGCTTGTAGCATGTTAATCCAACCACATATAGAAAGAAGAGACATAGAGTATTTACGAGCTCAACAATGAGTGTAGGAAAAAAATAGGGATTGAAACAAGAAAGGGAGGAGCACTAATTCACTCAAAATATGACAACGTATTAGAAAGTTGATCTCTCAAATAATGGGAAGTTAAATTGGTGTTTTGTTTTTGGAAATTTGGGTCAATAACCTAAACTAGTAAGCTTTATGGAAATCTACATTGTTATTTGTATAATTGGGCATCAATTGTTTATATCTTCTAGCTATAAATTGTATAATACAATTATTAACATAATATATTTTATATATGAAATGCTAGATATGAAAGGAAAAATAATGGAGAGAGAGCTTTGCAACTAGGGTTTTTAGGCTTGCTTGAAGTTGTTCTTGTCAGGATTTCTCACCAATATGGCATTCCCTCTGTCATTCCTGCAATGTCCTCTTTCTCTCTTGCATAATCATTCTCCCAATGCATTTTTCCTCAGGGGGAAGGGTGGTCAATCCCTCCTACCACAATGTGACAGTGGTCAAATATCTCTCAGGTCACTAGGGTCCCTCCTTTAGGCCACACTTGTACCCTTCGAAATATGGATGTCATGACCCAACTCCAGTCCTTAGTGTGTCCTGGAAGAATAAGAGACAAATTGTTGCCTCACTCATGTAGCAAAGAACCCAAGATATGATATCAAATTAGACTCCATTCTAGAACAAACCTTCCACATACAAGATCACACCCTCATCTACAAATTTATGGGCACCTGGACTACAAAAAAAACCCTTATCTCTTGGAACAATAACAAATAGCACCCTAAGGGTCATGTGGAGTTTCAGATCAGTGCCAAAGGATTTTCACACTGATCTTCTCTTACCTAGAGGATAGATATATATTCTTTGAGGGAGGTCCTTCATAGGTGCAAAAAGGATGTTCATTAGCTTTTGGACCCCAAGATACAACCTAAAAAATGATAAATTATTGGTCGTTGTAGTTTGGATCCACCTACATTCTCTGCCCATTGAGTATTGGCAGGAGGAAATTCTCATGGGAATTGGAAACACAATTGGTGACTACATCAAATCCTCATAAATCACCAAGACCTAATGCTACACATCCTACACACAAATATGCATTCATATGAATATCTCCCAACCATTGCTTGAATCCATCACGATTTTCATATTCGATGAGGTTACCTTCCAACTCCATCTCTCTCTCAAGTCCTCTCTATCCCTTTCTCTCCCACCTACCTTTGTCTCTCCCCCCATCATTCTCTCTCTCTACCCTCCATCTTTGTCACTATCTCCATCCCTCTCTCCTTCTCTTTCTCCCCTCCATCTCTTTGTCTCCCTCTCTCAATTCATCTTCTATCCCTCTCTCTCTCCTCTCCTTCTCTCTCTCTTTCATCCTCTCCTCTCTCCCTCAATATCTATCCATCTCTCCCTTGTCACTCCCTCTCCCTCTACCTCTATCTCTCTATGTATTTGTTCTTCCCTCCCTCTCTCCCTCTCTCCCTCATACAACTCCATCTACCTCTCCCTCTCTCTCTCCTTCTCCCCCTCTCCTCCTCTCTCTCTTCATTCATCTCTCTCACACCTTCCTTGCCCATCTCTCTCTCTCTCTCTCTCTCTCTCTCTCTCTCTCCATCCATATGATCGAGAATCGTCACTCTGTGTAATCAATGATATATGTAAGATCTTATATATTCTACATTTTAATTTTATATTATGAAATGATTTATGGTTTTTGGGCATGTGGTATTGATAATCCATGGTGTTGGGTATTGTAAAAAAACCTATTTATAGGTTAGTAATAACCAAGTTATAATAACCATGTTAAAGTGGGGGTGAATACCGATGGTTAATAATCTTGTTATATTGTAAGTTTATTGTAAATATTAATTTTTATGTGCTTATTAATTAAATTTAAATATGGTTATGGAATCATTATTAGTCCCTACCAAGGAACAAATCTAACAATTGATTTTTATGTTGATCACTATTAGTTTAGCATTGACAAATTCAAATATAATGTTTAACTTTGAAAAAATATATATTTATTTTTCAATATTATTAAAAAAACTAATTTTCAAACATTTGGTTGAACCATAACACGAAGGTCTTATTGCAGCCTTTGCACAATATAATGTCATGTGGATAATTACCTAACATATTTTATGCCATAATTTGTGCATATGGTTGCAATATTCATGCATGATTTTTAGATATCTCTGTAGTGATTTTTTATTTTTATTCTTAAGATTTGCAGGAAAACAATCCGAAAATCAAATCCTTGAAAATAGCTTATACTCAAGTAAATAACATAATTGCCATCAATTACTTCCAATCATAATTTAAGCAAGCCTTTGCGGAAAAAGAGATAGGACTAAAATGTAAAAAAATATGCTTACTGGAGTTACTTCCCACAATTATTTATTTTTTCCTTAGTAATTTTTTTCCACAGGAAAAATCGTAATCTTCCATTTATATTTGAAAAATTACATATAGTAGATGCTGAGCAGCATATGTAATGAGGCTTGTAGCCATGTCTGTGAAGATTATGTATTGTCAATGTCTCAAAAAGATCTATTGTTGATCTCGTACCACGTAGGGTAGTCAGATAAATACTATATATGAAATAATTACAATGATGTTCGCCATGCAGGATGAGTGCAATAAAGTCTGAGAATCATGTAGATATATATACAAATATAGTTGTTCCAAATTCTGTGGTTAAAAAAGTATTCAAAATTTTGAAGCTAGGGCCTGTCTGCCCTATGATATGCTTGATCTATGTACGACCAATGGTAATATTGGTACTGCTTAGCTTCAACTTATTCCTGGATCAACCATTGTCCTCTAGGTAATATTGTGGCCTCCTTGGAAAGCCGATCAACGCCTTTGTTATATTCCCTGTAAATGTGATGACATGTTATTCTGTTAAATTGTGTTTTGAACAATATAACTTCATCCAAAACATGTTTGAGTGTGTGTTCATGGAATGCAGAGACATTGTTGAACTAGTATATAATTATTTTTGAGTCACCATAAATCTTCAGATTGATGCATTCATGTCCCAGTGAAAAATGCAATAGCTGACGAAGAGTGATGAGTTTAGCATAATTATTAGTGCCATCTCCAAGTCCCATTTTTACACTATAATAATGATGATAATTTATATGCAGGATAAAACCCTCCCCCCCGACATCCTTGCTCCTGTGTGGCCCCATCAAAATATGCCCAGGGAGTGGTTTTGTCAATTGGAGTAGGTGCAATAGTGCGATGCAGTTTAGAAGGTTTGTTATCAGGTATTTTGTGGTAGGCCGAGAGAATATTGGCCGCCATAGCAGCCCCATTTACATTCCCTTCGTCGAATATGATTCTGTTCCTTGATAGCCATATGGCCCAAGAATAAATCAAGGGAAGGTTTATCAATTTGGATCCACAATTTACTGTGCTCCAGTTGTGCCATGCATTTATAATACCGTCCGCTTGCCATCTACCAGATTGGAAAGGAGTTGCAATGGATTCCCAGAGGGTTTTTGAGAAATCATAGCTTAGAAAGAGATGGTCGATCGTTTCAGAGTCCTTTTTACATAAGACACACCAGCTTGGGCAATGAAAGGATTGTTGAACTAATTGATCCCCCGTAGTGACTTTATTGCTGAGCACGCATCAGAAGAAAAGTCTGGTTCAAGGAGGAGCATTTAACTTCTAGATCAAAATCCACCAATCATGAGGATTCTCAATTTTCCTATGTGTACTGATTGTAAGGTATCCTGCTTTGGGCGAGTATAATCCATTATCAACCATACTCCATCTGAGTTCATCTGGTCCCTCCAAAATTCTGATATGGGATTCGATCAAAGCATGAATGTAATCATGCCAGTCTCGGTGCCATTGAGGTGGTAAATGAAGTACATTAGTAGATTTCCATCCTTGGGAGAGAATTGTAGTATTCTCTTGGTCAACAATGTGTGCGATGACAAAAATATCCCTTTGGTTCAACAGATGTACAAGTTCTCTCGGGAGGCGGTATCTAGCCCCCCTCTTGCCCAGAGGTCTATACCAATACAGACTCTTGTGCCATCAATGATTCTCCAAACTATATGGTTTCGAATGATGGGAAGGGAATGTATTAGAGCTTTCCATACCGAGGATATGCCTGTCTTATTCCAAGCAAGTAAGCGCACCCAATCCATGATTTGCATGGGCCAGATATATTTGTGATAAGAGACCTTGGTCCAGGAATTCTGACCTATGAGTAGAGTCCATCTAATTTTTGCAGCCAATGCCTATACAAAATCATTGAGGTCTTTTAGTCCCCATCCACCCCATTTTTTAGGTAGTGCAATCTTTCTCCAACTCACCCAAGCAATTTTCTTTTTATCTTGATGTCCATTCCAGAGGTATCTGCTGCAAATTTGTTGAAGACGAGCTAGTATGTTCCTTGGGATCCATGCAAGGGACATCTAGAATATTGGTGTGTCCTCTAGGATAGATTTGATAAGGACCAATTTTCCAGCTCTTGATAAAAAGCAATGACTCCAATATGACAACTGTTTTTCCAACTTAATAACCAGCCAAATCCAATCACCAATTTTATGGCTCAAGGGTTTTATCCAGAAACCCACGTATTTGAACCCTTGGTCGAATGGGATGATGATATAAGGGAAATGGTTCTGGGCATACCGAGATTCTTGTATGGCGGCAGAGGCAAGGGGTGATGGTGGATTTCTCTTGATTAGCAAGCATACCCGTAGGCTTAGAAAATAGGGCAAGAGCACTAGCAAAAGAAGTAGTATCTCTGATGCTTCCATCAAGGAAGATGAGGACATCATCCACAAACAATAAATGAGTAAGATAGAAATGCTCTGTAATTTTGAGCCTTGACAGTCTACCATATCTCTTGTCCTAGATAAGATTGCGACTGAGACATTCCATGACAATAAGGAAGAGGAGGGGAGAGAGGGGACAAACTTGTATAAGGCCCCTCTCGGCATGGAAGAAGTGGGATGCAGTTCTGTTGATGGGGACGCTAAAAGTAGTAGAGGCAATGCAGGCCATAATCCAGGTGATGAAGCAGGGGGGAAGCCCAAATGCATAAGGAGCATTTTGATATATAGCCAACTGACACGATCAAAGGCTTTGGCCAAGTCAATCTTTAATATGATGCCCTTAAGTTTTTTAGATCTGATGGAGTGAATGGATTCCTGAGCCATACCAGTGGCTTCATAGATTGAGAAAGAATGGGTCGGATCCTATTAGCAATGATTTTGGCTATGATCTTGTATAGGCAGTTGCACAGGGAAATGGGCCTGAAGTCGTTAAAGGATGAGGGGGAATTTGACTTAGGGATAAGAGCGATGAAAGTGGAGTTAATAGAATTATAGAGCTTCGTAATGGTTCTGCATTCCTCAAACACTTGTAGCAAGTCATTTCCCAGTAAATCATAAAAAGCAAGGTAAAATTATACCGACCATCCATCCAGCCCAGGGCTCTTGTCCTTTTTGAACCATTTTAGTGTTCCTTCTAGTTCTGTTGATGTAACAGGAGAGGTGAGATCAGCCTCCGATTCTTCATCAACAAAGCGTGGGAATTTGCCCACCACTTGTATGATATCAGCTAGGTTTGTCCCTGGGGGAGACTTGTAAAGGCTCTGAAAGTGAGTGATTCCCAGCTGAGATAACTTATTGAAGGTATCAGCCACCCCTCCTTCTGGTAAAGGAAGATTCTAGATTGTATTAGATACCCTTCTACCCTTAGCATAAATCTGAAAAAACTTTGTGTTGTCGTCCCCTGCTTGCAGCCATAGTGCTCTGCTCTTTAGCCTCCATGATTCCTCTCTAACTTTAAGAATCTTATCCTTGGATTTCTCAAGCTCGATCAGGTGAAGTTTGTCTTGTAAGGATTCAAATCCTTTGTTTCTATCATCCATAAGGCTTTTTAGATCAGATTCAATCTCTGAGAGAGTCTAATCCTCCCTCTGTGTTTTTTACTTAGCCTAGGTGATAGATGGTCTCTTCAACTAGGATAGATTATGGCAGAAACCATTTGTGAGGGATCAATAACCCGTAATAGGGTGTGCAATCTAGTAATCAGTAATAAGCTGGATATAATCTGCGTCCTAAAGCCAAATGTGGTTGAACTTGAAAGGAGGATTTGCCTTAGGGTAAGGTCCAAGGATCTCCATGTATATGAGTGATCAGAGACTCCCCCTACTCTCACCCATTGTCTATATCTGTGCATATTTTGCATCAAAGGTCTCTTGATCAAGAATCGATCAAGTCTTCTGGCCAAAGCTGCCTCCCCAATTCTTCTATTCCTCCAGGTAGTAAGTAGTTTGTTCATAGGGATATAAAAAAAGTTGTGGAGATATAAAATATTTAGCATGTATTCAGTGATTGGATCCACTTATGAATGACACCCCCACGATTCTACAAACCCTAGGGAGAAATTTAGGTCCCCTCCCAGGATGATATTATCGCCAGAGACCATACCCAAATTAAGGATCATGTGCCAAAATTCCTCTCGTCTATGGCAGGGCCCATAGATGTTCATGATCCGGATCTCCCTTCCCAGCTCAGTTAAAAATATGTCCAACCCTATGAAACCTGAGCCTTCCAAGCAGATAGGGCTTTGATAGATTGTGGGTTATACCCAATATCAAGGCCTCCAGATCGACCCGAGACCCCAGAGAATGAAAGAGCCAGCTAGGTTTGAGAGAGATCAAGGTATTAGTAAGGATATCTACCTCCCCCATGGTCTCTTGTAACAGGATTATGCCAATGGACTCAAACTCGAAGAGTCTACTTAGGGCTAGTTGTTTTGAGGTACTAGTCATGCCTCTGTAGTTAAATGAGAGGCACTTCATGAGGGGGACCGCTTCAGGGTAGTCATTGCTCTAAGTACCCTATCAATGGAGGATTGCCTCCCAGAAGCTATCTCAACTCTAGCCCGCAGAATAGCTTTAGATAAAAATGATTTGCAACCTCGAGAAGATTTGGTAGAGGGGCTAGGGGTGGAGAGCCCTAACCCTGAATTGGATTGAGGAACTTCGGGCAGATGGCTACAAGAGCGCAAGCTATATGAATGAGAGGGTTCAGATCCTTCCGTAGAGGATGTGGGAAGGGATGAAGTGATAGCTAGGAAGGATGGAGCAATGGTGGAGAAGCATGGAGGGGGAATGGGGAACGAGCAAGGAATGGAGGGAATAAAATGTAGAGGAGATGTAGTAGAATGAGAGATAATACATGTAACAATAGTAGAAAGGATGAGGTTAGAATATGTACCCGCATTCCTCATGCTCACAGCTGCTGCCCTAGATCATGTCATTGGAGGTGACAGTGTTATGTGCGAGCATTCAACAACTTGTGGGGAGACTGCATGAGCAAAGGCCCTCTTCGACATCATAGATGGACATTCCGAGTGTGGAGGAGGTTGACCACTTGCTTCAGCAGGTTTGGTCGGTGATTCTGGAGCCTTATTAACCAGAGGACACTCCTTGAAGACATGTCTGACATTATGATACCTCGTACACTAGAAAGGGACTCCCTCGTAGTCCAGTATCTGCACTCGAGTGATATTTTTCCATTGTAGAGTAATTTTCTCTTCCAAACCCTCTCTAGTATCCAAATAGACAAGTATTCGGGCAAGTGTTCGATTCTTCATCTGGATATAGGATCTGTCATAATCCAGGTAAGTTCCAAGCATGTTCCCAATCTGCACAAAAACATCCTTCGACCAGTACTACAGAGGGAGTCCCAGGAGCTGAACCTAGAGATGGCCAACCCCAATCTATTCCCATTCTGGATCAAACATCAAGCTCCAGCGCTTGAGGAGGACTGGGGCCATCTGAATCTGCTAGTACCGTGCAAGAACAAGATGGGTGTATTCCTCCTTGGAGAAATGTAATGCAAACCAGCCACGTGGTAGAAGCTGCACCTCTGGCAGTTCTTGCAGAGTGTTTCCCCAAATCGCTTGAACCTAGAGTGTTAATCGTTCCGCTGAATATGACCTACCATGGACATGTCCAACCAGGACAGAGCTCGACTTGTCTGCAATTTCCACCATTGATAATCCCTCTCCGAAATTGATAGTAAAGTCCTTGGTTGTGGCTCTAATGCACTTTACCTTCCGTTTGCAGGTTCATGGTGTAGTTGGATGTTCTTGTAAAGGATCTAGGGAGGAACCTCCTTCCTGTTGCTGTTGTGCTACCGATTTGACCTTTATGACAGGGGTGTCAGAGTGCCCAAACAGAGATATTGTGGCCGAGGAAGATGTGCCATAGCCCTGGATAGCAGACCCCACAGTAGGGTTAGAAGCTGTCCCTGTCAAAATTTGTTCACGGAGTGAGGGGGAGTGTTGCCTCTGGTATATAGTCTCTGGAGGGTGGGGTCGAAAAGTAGGAGAGGATGGATAGGCCACGGAGAGCAAATGTAGGGTACCCGATGAGAGTGGAGGATAGTCAAGGGTAGGAGATTCAGTGGAGAGCGTACCGAAATGTAGGGATGAGGCAGAGAGCCTCAGGAGGGTAACCGCAGGAGCAGTGCAGGTTAGTGAAAATACGGAGAGAACCGATGATGTAGAAAAAGATCGACTAGGGCTAGGTCGACCAAAAATGTGCTGACCAGAGAAAGGGTCCAGTGTATAATCCACCACCTTGAAATCCAAGTCCATATCCATCGTGATCAGGAGAAAATGACACGTATGGACTTCTGGCGAGAGAGGGCAACTGCTACGGAGATGGACGCGGTCGGGGGGTTAGCCGGAAAGGAAGACTCCAGGGTAAGATGTGCTGCGGTAAAAATTTAGGGTTTACCCTAATCCTAAACAGAACGGAGCATAACGGAGCTCCATCTTTCCTCCTCTTCACAAAGAACTCCCCTCAACACTTATGTAGGAGTAAAACTCTAAATGTGTAGACTTGCTAGTGGGTACTTCCCACCAAAATTTATGCAAGTTCTTCACTGCAAATAAGAAATTTACTTATCCACTTCACATCTCAATTTATTAGTTTTTGTAAGAGCAAGACTATAGGATGATTTCTCTATCAACAACTATTAATTTAGCATTGTCCAACGTAAGTTATAATTATTTATGCAATTTTTCCTAGAACACAATTTCTAAATTGAGTTGGAGGGACTAAGCTGCCATGCAAAACAAAATTTAATTTATGTTGATTTGATTTTTACATATATATTGAGCCGAAATTAATTTTTTTTATTTCAAATATTAAATTTTACAAACATTTACAATTACACATCTGCCCCATATTGGGTTATAAAGCACCTCTCGACACAATAAGGAGAGCTTCCTTGATCTTGACATGTCCATTGCTCCTCATTCATTGCCTCCTTATAATGATCACAATGACAATATAATATGGAAGGAATATGATAGGGTATTGAAAAAGTGGGTTGTATCATGTTAATCCAACTACATATATAAAGAAGAGACATAGAGTATTTACAAGCTCAACAATGGGTGTAGGAAAGAAAGAGGGATTGAAGCAAGCAATGGAGGAGAACTAATTCATTAAAAATAACAAAAAATATTACAAATTTGATCTCTCAAAGTAATAGGAAGCTAAATTGGTGTTTTTTTTTTGGAAATTTGGGTAGATAACCTAAATTAGTAAGCTTTATCAAAATTTGGGTTTTTACTTGTATAATTGGACATCAATTGTTTATATCTTATAGTTATAAATTGTATAATATAACTATTAACATTATATATTTACAAAATTTCATTGATATCTTCTATAGATGAAATGATAGATATAAAAGGAAAAAATATTAGAGAGAGAGCTCTACATCTAGGGTTTTTAGGCTTGCTCAAAGTTATACTTGCTAGGATTTCTCATCAATATGGCATTGCCTCTGCCATTCCTGCAGTTTCCTTTTTCTCTCTCGCATAATAATTGCCCCAATGGATTTTTTATCAAGGGGAAGGATGGTCAACCCATCCTACCACAATGTGGTAGTGGAAAGATCTCTTTCAGGTCACCAAGGTTCCTCCTCTGGGTTGTACTCCTACCCTTCGAACTCTAGAGTCCATGACTCAACTCCAGTCCTTGGTGCAACCTGATAGAATAAGAGATAAATTGTTGCATCCCTCATGTAGAAACGAACCCAGAAAATGAGATCAAATTAGACACCATTCCAGAACACATCTTCCACATGTAAGATCACACTCTCATCTGCAAATTTATGCGCACTTGGTCTGTAGGAAAAACTTTTATCTCTTGGATCAATAATAGCTAACATCCTAAGGACCATATGGGGTTTTAGATTGGCGCCAATTTTTTTTTCACACTGATCTTCTCTAACCTAGAGGATAGATCTATAGTCTTTGAGGGAGGTCCTTACTTCATGGGCATAACAAGGTTATTCATTAGCTTTTGGACCCCAAGATACAACCCATAAAATGAGAAGTTCTTGGTCGTTGCAGCTTGGATCCACCTATATTATTTTCCCATTGAGTACTAGAAGGAGGACATTCTCATGGTAATTAGAAACAAATTGGTCACTACATAAAATCCTCATAAATCACCAAGCACTAATGCTACACATCCTACACAAGAATATGCATTTATATGAATATCTCCCAATCATTGCTTGAATCCATCAAGTTTTCCTTATTCGATCAAGTTACCCTGCAACCCATCAATTAAACTCAACGATTATGAACATGTTCCCTTCCACTATTTGTAGTGCCATGAATATGGGCATCTACTTTGAGATTTCCCTCTAGTAAATCCTCTAAACCAACAACCCCAACAAAATACTAGAGATCAGAAAAAATTTCACCCATTATTCCACCAGAGGCACAATAACTGAAGTGAAGTCATCAATAACAAGGAGAAACCCTCCTCAAGCAACCAATATGGAGCCTTTCTCACTACGGAGGATCTCATGGATGGGAATGAATCCCCTCAAGCAATCAGTGGTAACTAATAAGGCCTCAACTCATACCTGCAAGTGAAAAAAAGGAAAAACCTTGAATCAAGAACCTATTTAATAGGCTCTCCATCTGCACAAGAAAATATGTTGATCAAAGAGGTGAAGAGCACACTAGTTAGTCACATTAACTCCAAATCAAACCAAGAATACATTGGCCCTGGAGAAGCACATAATCCAGAGGAAGTTGAGAAAACCATTAAAGAAATAATAGAAGCAATCTAGAATCAGGACCCTGCAGATTTTCCTGAACCACAATTCCAACAGCTTTGCCAATATATTCTCAAGGTCCATAATAGTGCATTGATAACATAAGGGATCCAATGTTTTCTTCTGACAGTAATTCCAACATAACTAAACAATCCCCCAAAGCCAATCAAAACTCGTGATGTAAGGGAAGGAAGTTAACTCAAGGGCTTCTCCAACAGGTGGTTAACTATTTGAAGGACTCTATTAAGGTCCACTTGCTCCCAAATATTTTTTATCCCTTCTCTTCAATTTCTAAATGATGATTTTGACCTAGAATATTAGGGCCCTAAGAAGTAAGGCTAAGAAAAGGCTCCTTAAAGGTAGGATCACAAAAGAGAAACCTAACATACTCATCATTCATAAGACAAAATGTTTTGGTGAACAAATGGAATCCCTCTCACAATTCGTATTGAAGGGATCCCAGATCTAGTTCTTAGATGATATGGGAACATTGAGAGGCTTAGTAGTATTATGGAAACTCAATAAAGTTTATTTCACTAACTAGCTAGCAGCTACAAGGATCCTTGGAGGAATATTTAACCATATTGGATCTACAGAAAAAGGCACACTTATATAATTTTATGGCCCACATCTATAGATGGAAAAGGGCCCTTTCCTCAGTTCTCTGATGGCAATCCACACTTTTCACCAAGAATAACATTGTGTCATAGGTGGGGACTTCAACATGGTCACTTCTTTGGAATAAAAGAAAGGTTGTTAAAGAAGGTTAGATCTTGATTACATGCACTTCAAAGTCTCAATCAAAATCATGTGCATGATTGATATTCCTACAATAAACAATCTCCGCACCTTGAATAAGAGACAAGGTGGGAATAATCACATTTCTTGCAGGCTAGACAAGTTCCTCCGATTTTAGAACCTATTTGAGAGGGATTTTGTCATAGAGGCCTCTATTATGCCCTCAGTTGACTCAAATCACTGACCAATATACTTAGAAATAGATCTCAAAGAACACACCCTTTTGGTTTTAATCCTTTTGGCTAATAGATCCATCCTTTGTGGAAAAGGCAAGCTAATGGAGGCAATACATTGACAACCCAAGTGTCTCAACCATGTTTAATTTTCAGCAAAAGCTCAAAATTCTTAAGGGTCAAAACTTAAAAGTGGAATACAAATAATTTGGAAATATTTTTGAAGACAAAGTCCATCTTGAGGTTCATATAAAGGCAATTCAATTGCAAATTATTATATAAGGATTATTCAATGACCTCATCCAATAGGAAATGAAATTCATGGCTCAATTGGTATAAAGGCATTGCAGGAAGAGATATGAAGTCCGGGATTACTTGGCTTAAAGAAGGGGAACACAATTGCAAAATATTCCACAAGTCAATGATAAAGCATCGAGAAAAAAAAAGATTTTCTCTCTCAATTGCACTAATAGCCAAAGAGTAACAACATTCTCAGATATTGAAAAAGTATTGACCAAATTTTATAGGGACCTCCTCATAGAGCCTATACCCCACCATCACATTGTGATTGGGAAGATTGTAAGACATATTCCTGCCTTAGTGACCAATAAACAAAACAATGTCCTTATGCAAGAAATATACCTCCAAGATGTTGAAGATGCAGTCATGAACTTACCAAGGAATAAGGCCACATGTCTTGATAGTTTCATATCTAATTTTTTTTAGGCTTGTTGGTATTTTCTTAGTGAAGAGATTCATGCTCTTGTCCAGCAATCCCACTTGTCTCAATCCATTTTAAAATGCCTCAATGCCACTTTTTTCACTGTGGTTTCCAAATATTTCATAGCCTTAGACCCTATCAATTTTTATCTCGTAGCTCTCGGTAATGTTATTTTTAATATCCTATCCAAAATTATGGCCAATCACCTAAAACTCTTGCTCCAATCTTTAATTCCCAAGCAGTGATAAGGATATGTGGAGGGTAGGAAAATCCTAGATAGGATTGTGGTGGCCAATGAACTGATTCAATCTTTAAAGAAACTAAAAGTTATAGGTATAGTTATAAAGATGGAATTCTCAAAGGCCTTTTACAAGCTAAGATGATTATATCTCTATCATGCCCTCAAGGAATTTGACTTTTCTAAGTCTTTGGTGTCCTAGGTTTTTTCATTGTTCTCCTCACCTTTATTCTCAATTCTAATCAATGAATATCCTTCTCACACTTTCAATGCCTCATGTGGAATCAGATAGGGAGATCCAATCTCTCCCTTCCTCAATGTCATGGTAGTATAGGCCTTGGGGCGCAACCTCAAATCTAAAGTGCCCCATGGAAGAATCGAAGGAATAAAGCTTACTATCTCCATGGACCCCATCTCCCACTAGCAATTCATTGATTAAATAATTCTCATGGGTCAACCTTCATTCCATAATGCAAGATATCTCAAGCGGGTTCTTGAAGATTTCATGGCAGCCTTGGATACCTTGGTTAACCCTTCCAAGTCTCAAGTATTCTTCTTTGATACCTAGTTTGGAATTCAAGTCCATTTAACCTACCTTCTTAACTTTCAACAAGCCAATTTTCCTGTCATTTATCTTAGAGTTCCCCTTATGGATAATTTAGAAGAAAACATCTTCTGGAAATATCTCTTAGACAATCTCACCTCTCGGCTAGAGAACTAGACATTTAGAGCCTTAAATATAGTTGGCCACATAGCTCTTCTTCAATTCATCCTGTAGGACTTGCCAATTTATCGCATTTATGTTATGGCTACCCTTAAGGGAGTTATGAAGTACATTCACAATTATATATATATATATATAATATATATATATATATAATATATGTAGATATTCTCTAGGGAAGAGCCTCTCAAGAGTGTAAATGAGCTTTGGTAACCTGGGATAATTTATACCTTGCCAAATATTTTGGAGGATTTGGCCTCATGGATCTTACGCAGCTCAGTAAGGTAATAAGAGCCAAAATGTGGTGGAGGTGGATCTAGGGGGAGAATTCTTATGGAAGAGAATATTGAATAAAAATTATTACAATGACATAACTCTACTCTCCAAATTTCTCTCTCAAGGAAACACGTGCGCTCCTTAATCTGGAACTTGGTTGATTAAAACAAACATGTGGTCCAAAACCATGCCTTTTGGGAAATTCATAATGTTGGTATCTCTAGGATCTGGACTAACTCTTGGCAACAAATACCTTCTCTAAATACCCTTCTACACTTCCAACATCTAATGGATTTGTTTCAAAGTCATGGACTATCTTAGTTAGCTCAATTTTGGAAACAAGCATTGGTCATCTCACCTAGCTCCAATTAGAGAATTTGGAAAGATTTGAATGATTTGGATTTGAAATTCTCAATGATGAATGGTCCATGCTTGAAAATATTTTGAGCTAAATAAAGATTAATATATTGTAAGGGCCAAATAAATTAATATGGGGACACACACCAGCCGACATCTTCACTATTAAAGAAGCCTACTCACTAATTATTGTAGATTCTCTTCCTCCCAGGAATCTAGTCTAGAATCACATCTAGGGGGCCAATCTCTGGCGTAAGATCATGCACTTTCTTTGGATGTTGGTTAGATGTAGCACTATGAGATGGGATCACATTCAAAAGAGAGGTTTTGAACATCCCTCCCTATGTTTCACGTGTAAAAATCATTAGGATAAATTTTCACATCTTTTCAATGGTTTTGTTTACGTTGGTTATCTTTAGACCAACTTAGCCTCTGTTTCCACCAATAAGACAAACATCCCCATGCAAATATAAGTAAGAAAATTAACTCATGGAGAAAAAGGAGCCTTCAAAAACCCTATCTTGAACAAAGAATGGGCTTTGGCTCCTAGATTCCTTTTATTGTCTATTTGGAAGGAGCACAATAATCACACATTCAAACGCAGGTCCCTCTCCCCTGAAGAAGTGTGGATCAATATTTTCAAGAACATTAGAGAAAATATTCTTTCTTCTTCTTGGTGTCAAGAGGACTGGTCTGCCTCTTTGAAGGAATCAACCATCCTCACTACCCTTTCTCTCTCATCCATGACATCTCCCCTTCCTTTTCCTCCCCACCCCCTCGACTTTCTTCCCTCTCCGTTTCCCCCCCTCCACCCCATTATTTCCTAAAATTCAACTTTTATGGTGCGTCCAAAGGTGTCACAACCCCATGATGGTCGCACCATTATGGGTTTGTGGCATTGGAAAGCTTTTGTATCAAGGAACTCACCTACTTTCTCCTAGATTAAGCCCCTAGCATATGTGCTTAGCAGATTCACTTATCAATTTTACGTAATTAAGTTATCAAGAAAAATCCAACACAATAGCCACTTCTTCTAATTAGCCATTTATTGAATTAATTTCTAAGTTCACATAGCCAACAATTCATTTTACTTCATATGAATAAAAACATTAATAAACCAACATAAAAATCAATATAACAAGGAATGCATAATAGTATACATGGGAGGGGGAACTCCCAACAACAATTCCCCAATACTTCTTTTATTAAACTTCAAATATTTAATTTATAATATTGAACAATATTTCATTACTTGGGCCAAGCCTGAATCTTTCTACCACAAATCCAACCAAAATACAACTTGTGCCTAGCCTTGAGCATGCATCACTTCAAAACAATACCAAAATCCAAGTTCGTTTAGCCTAGCTCACACAAGGATAAGCTCATAGCCTTGCAACTTCGCCTTTCTTCTTGCTTACCCATTTTCTACCTAAAACATATGGTTTTCCTTATCCTTATCTAAACTTCCTTCATTTGATAATACTTTAGTGCATGTGACCACCCTTCTATATATATGCATCCTTGCCCAATCCTTTTATTTAGGATGAAACCCCTTCAATATGTCAAGATGAGCTAACGTGTTGTGTAGGCATGCCCCTGCCTAGTGCCTTAGCATGCATAGTATGTGATGCCCCTTGGGAGCATGGACACCCTGATGTCAAGTAGGCACATGCCTAAGTCATGTGTGTATTTTCATCTGTGTCCCACACACTAAGTCTCTATCGCTCACTTGTTCCTTCATTTCGTCTCATTTTCTACCCACTGCCTTATCGTGCATGCCAAGACACATCCATTCATAATACCTAGGTGCCCCATCTTTGTGAAGGCATGCCCATGAGTGTGGACGTGCTTAATTCATGTTGAAAGAATATCCATCAATCCACTATATCTTGTTCCAACTCATCTACCTAGTCATCTTGTGTGCACAACATGTTACATCATGTGCTGGGCACTTGACACCCCACCTTCATGTGGGCACCCAAGGCACATGGCCCATCCGGTCCACCGTATCCATGATCCAACCAAATCGAAAGTCTATATATATCTAATGTTTCCTTTTGTTAATTTACTTTGTGTAGGGAACACCAACCTTCATGCAAGTGACCCTGCCCAAAATTCACCATCTTTCTTGGTGCAACACCCCCACCTTCATGCGGGCATTATGTCACACCTATTTGTCTTAGCCAACTCGAGTGGATCTCTTGGGTGTGCTGAGGCTAGGGGCCTAAAATCCTCCCCCACTTCAAAATGGTTTTTGTCCTTGGCAACAAATCCACTCAACAAACTTCTTCACTAAGTCAAAACATCATGAAGTCATCAACTTCTAGCTGCACTAAAATTGTTTCTCAAGTCCTTGCTTCGTGAACTATTCACCTTCCTCCATATGAACCTTTTTAAAGGATCAAATCTCTATGAAAGAAAGGTTCCTCAATCTCGTGATCGTGGACCACAAATCATTGCAATTCTCCACACTGCCCAACTTCCTTAACGTTTCCTGCTCCAACTTGGCTGCAAATGCATAAATTGCAACTCATATCATGCCAACCCACCACATATAGTCATGTAAACTTATGTTTCCATACTCCAACTCAACTCAAACACAACTCAACACACTGCATGCCCCCATGACTTGAACTAGTTGGGTAGCTAACCTAATCTTCACATCCAACCCATGAGAATGCACCTCCTCAAGCGCTTTTTTGGTGTTTATCCAACACTTCAGCAGATTCAACTTTGATCATGAAATCCTCCAATATTCATGCATCAATCCTTCAACTTATGCTAAATTATTGTGCCATATCTAGGTCCATGAAGAAACTCCATCTCATCTTGGATATGTTTCTCATCATCTCTTATGAAAAGGGAAAGTCTTCATTTGCCTCATCATCTTGTCCATGTGCTTCCCTTAGTCATAGGCCAAAATCATCCATGCCCATAAAAATGGATAAGTCTCTTCAGAATCAACCCATGCCTAAGTTCTTCCACCAAAGCACCTTCATCACTACAACCACTGTCCAACTCCAAGGCATCTTGTTCATATCAAATTAGTCAAGTCACTCTTCATGAACACATCTCATATTCTACCCAAGATATGCACCCCATAACACATCAAAGTCAAGTCCAAGACTAACCTCAGCTCCTCAATTAACTTGATACTCCAAGATCACCATCGCATGAAGTCTTCATCTAATGCAACTTTCTTCAAGTCTTCTTAGGCTCCTTCGAACCATCTTCCTTTCAATAATCTAGGAAGGTAAACTTGTCTAAGTCAAATAGTCCCATCACAAGTTTCCTCTACCTTATTCATCGCATGAATTCTCTCATAGGCCACCCACGACTTCTTTCAAAATGACCTAGTCCTGCTATATGAATGTGCCTAATATCCCCATTGTTCCTTCTACATAACTTCTTCTTATGGCAATGACACATAAATTGTACATGACATACACTTCTTCTCAATTTCCATATCTAACAACCTTTTCTAGCGCCCTTGCTTGATGTCCTTGCATGAAGTCTTCCATTCCCTTATTCTTCAACTCAATGCACACAACTTTGGTTGCTTAGCTCATCCACTTCGTCATGACCAACACAACTTTTCTTATCACATCCTTGCCTTTGGTCAGGTTAGTGCCCTTAATCACCCTACATTCATCATGATCATCGGTCTCTTCCTTTATTATGGTCTCCCCCACTAAAGGTTTTACCAGATAATTCTCCTTAGCCCAAATGAGACTCCAATTATGAATTCCACCCAAGTATATGTTATGGCTTCTTCTTCTTTAGTATTCCCTTTATTCATTCTTTCCATGAGTCATGATGAACACTTAACCAAATCCTCATTTGACCAAGCATGAACCACACATCGCATATAGTTCACCATGTTACACCCTTGTCTCGGGCTTTCACAATATCTGCCTAAGGTCCAATTTGACTCGAAAGTCTCACAAACATCAGAATAATCCATTGCATAACTAAACACAAACTCACCTAAACTGTCTAAGTGATATTCATCCATCACACCTTCCTCTCAATTAGTGCAATGGGAACCATCATACGACTTCGATCAACAACTTCCATGTAGGGTCTCTTCAAAGAAGAAAATTCATCTTTCTTCCATAGTTGTGATATGCATGAATCTGGTCCAACTTCAGCAAACTTTATCCCACCAAGTTCTTCCTCTTTCATTGGCAAACTCACAACAAGTGTTTAATCATGCTTGTCTCTAGAGTCAATTTCTTCCTTCAATGGTTGTGACATGCCCAATATGGTTTAGTAATGGTAGGCTTCATCACACCAAATTTCCTCTTTTAGAACCATGTTTACCACACTTAATTTTCACTTGACTGTCGAGATGATTTCCTCTTCATTCATCGTTGTTTCTTCTTCTTCAACATGGACATCAACTTCAATTTGTCCAACCAACCAACCAAATCTAAGAATTTCCCTTCTAGCCTTGTCTTCCAAAACTTCAAGTTCTTCATGCAACCTTGACCTCTCTTCCTTCATGCAGACCAACTTGCCCATGACCTGCATAAGTTTATCATGGCTGTGTTACATACTTGCCATCATATTGCCCAACCTTTAAATAGTTCAAAATATTGATGACATTTCTTTTAGTGATCGTTGTGCCACTATATTCAACTTCTTCGAAACATTCACCTTTGTAAATCACTCTGATACCATTTGTCACGACCCCACGATGGTCACATCATTGTGGCGTGCAGCACGGATGAGATTTCATATCAAGGAACTCAACTACTTTCTCTTGAACTATGCCTCTAGCCTATGTTCTTAGCAAAATAACCTATCAAATTTGGAGAATTAAGTTATCAAGACAGATCCAACACAATAACCACTTCTTATACTTAGCGAATTCTTCAATTATTTTTTTAGTTAACTTAGCCAATAATTCATTTTACTTCCTATGGATAACAACATTAATAAACCAACATAAACAACAATATAACCAACAATTCACAATAGTATACATAGGAGGGGGAACTCCTAACAAAAATTTCCCTATACTTGTTTTATTAAACTTCAAAGCTTTAATTTACAATATTGTTAAGCAGTTCATGAATTTGGACAAGCATGAAGCTTTTCTCCACAAAGCCAACCAAAATGCAACTCATGCCCAACTTTAAGCATGCAACACCTCAAAAAAAATACTAAGATCCTTAGCCGAATCCCTAAGTCAAAATCCATGTTCGTCTAGCCTAGCTCACACAAGGGCAAGCTCATAGCCTTGCAACTCAAAATTTCTTCTTGCTTGCCCATTCATTGCTTCAGACATTCGGTTTTCCTTTTCCTTATGAAAAATTAATTCATTGGATGATGCCTTAGCTTGTGCAACCACCCTTCTACACATATGTGTCATTTCTAGATCCTTTAGTTTAGTCTGATGCCCATTCAATATATAAGGCTAACTTGACTTGTTGTACGGGCGCGCCCCTGCCCGATGCCTTGGGATGCATGGTACACAATGACCCTTGGGTTCTTGACCACCCTACTATCGTGTGGGTGCATACCTAAGGTGTAGGCATTTGTTCATCTATATCCCACATGCTAAGTCTTTAGTGGTCAATTGTTCCTTTATTTTGTCTCCTTCACTGCCCGCTGCCTTGTCATGTACATCAAAGCATGTCCATACATAACACCTAGGCACCCCTTCTTCATCTAGGTGCACCCATGGGTGTGAGCATCCTTAATTCATGTTGACATAGCATCCAACGGTCCACTATGTCTTTTTCCAACTTGTTTGCCTAGTCAGCTAACGTGCATGACATGTTACTTCATTTGTTGGGTTCCTAATGCCCCACCTTCCAAAAAGGGCACCTAAGGCGTGGAATCCCATCTGACCCACAATCTCCATGCACCAAATGAGAAATCTTTATGTACCTAACATTTCCTTTGGTAAATTAACTTTGTGTAGGGCTTGCCTCCCTTCATGTAGATGACCCTGCCCAAATTTCACCATATTTTGGATGTCGTCTCATTGGGGAGCACTTGCCTTCGTGTAGGGATCCCATCCCACCTCTTCATCTCAGCCAACTCCATGCATCTCTTGGGTGTGCTAAGGCTAGGGGCCTACCAAAAGGGAACACCAGTGTGACAGGATATGGTGGCATTTTTCAAGATCATCTTGGCTCCTCCCTTTTTATTATAGTTGGATCAATGGTAATCACCAGTAATAATGTAACTAAATTATTTTCTTTGATGAAAGGTCTAGAGGATGCAAGTGCTCAAGGCTTCAACAAAATCATGGTTGAGGGTGACTGAAAACTAGTAATCACCGTTGTCATAAGGCTTCTAAATGGTTTGCAGATAGAAAATATATCTTCTAGTTGGAGGTTGAAGCACTATGATAAATCCATAAATATAATTACACAAAGCAAAACACAGAAAAGAAGCTCTCACTTAAATAGACCAACAAAATAGTTAATTGATATAAATACATCAATCCATTCAACTATAATATCTTAATCACAACCGACAATGTAATACACCAATTTATAGTATTGTACAAAAGTGGGAGAAGCCTAATATGGATTCAAGAATAAATTCTGAAAACGCTAACCTGAGGGACTTATACATCAGTAATTTGGGTTCAACAATAACTTAAGTATCTCAACTCATTGCGAAATAGGAACTCCTCAACTTGACTTGCACATGTATTGTCTGTCATCAAACATGTCCTTCTTTAACAGACTCACTGTTGAAGCATTAAATAAATTATTGGAAGCCTTTTCATTCGACATGATATACTTGTAGTTTTCTAACCTATAGTAAGAAGCAACCTCACATTCTTTTCTTTACTCATGTCCCTAGGTAGAAGTTTTCCAACTAACATGTAGTAAGAAGAAGCCTCTCCTCCTTTCCTTTACTCATGTCCCTAGAAAACATTTGTCCAACTTATATGCATAATAAGCAACCTCACCTTCTTTGCTTTACTCATGTCCCTAGGAAAAATTTGTCCAACTGACATGTAGTAAGAAACAATCTTACCTTTTTTTCTTTACTTATGTGCTTGGGCAAAAGTTGTCCAACTAGTGTGCATAATAAGCAACATCACCTTCTTTGTTGTATTCATTCCCTTGGGCAAAATTTTCCCAAGCTCATCTCGAAGAAAAACTTTATCTAGTACAAATTAAAGGCTGGTACTTCCTTTTAATATCAATCTCTATCTTTTTAGCTCCATCAAATCATGTTTACATTTTTAATCTCTACTAGTGAAAAGACCTCCTCCATAATGGTCGACATACCCATTCCTCCAAACCCATGCAAAAAAAAGGTCATATGCAATGGTGGTCTTACCCATTCCTCTGAAACCATGTAAGATAACTGTTATATGTCATGGTCTTACCCATTCCAACGAAACCATGCAATATGATTGTCATATGAAATAGTAGTCTTTCTCATTCCACCAAAAACATGCAAGATAATTGTCATATGCAATGGTAGTCTTACCCACTCCTATGAAACCATGAAAAATAACTACCATAACATCCATCTTCTAGTCCCTGATTCCAAAAGACCAATAAGTTCTATGACGCGTTCTTCCCTGTTGACATTGAAAAGAACTTGCAATCAATAAAATTCCATCAAAATGGATGTATCTACTTGACATGGAGAAAGGCCTTCCATGTGGTATGCACCTGATAACCAAAAATACCTCTACATTTATACATGTCAATAAACAAGTACACCCTTTAACAAATAATATTAGTGTTCAGTACCCACCAGGAAAATTTGGAGGAGTCACTCTAACTATAACACATGACTGAGGCTATTAACTTTGTTTCTTTCTAAAATATATTCGTCATCTGTCCCCTCAACAAAGGACATTCTTTGAACTATTTAACAAGTTGGCCAGTCAGTTCATTTCTTCTAAAAGAGACGGGCACTCATCTCAATTGGCACAAGCACTTTCAAATATTTCCAATATATTAGGGACTAGAAAAATACTTGTACCCCATAAGAGTTTGGGAACAACTGTCTTGGATTCTCCCCCAATAATATTTTTTTAAATAGCATAAAAATATAAATAAATAAAAAAGAAGTCAGATCTAGCAATTCAGATATAGGATATGAACATGGCACTGGAATTTCAATATAATTTTTTTCTAGATACCCTAAAAATATAAATAAATAAATAAGAAGTTAGATCTAGAAATTTAGATAGAGGACATAGACATGGCACTCAAATTTCAAAATAAATTAATAAAATATAACAATAGCCAAATCCTATAGGAGGTTTAATACACACTAAAACCATTATTTCCTTCGAGAGAAAGTCCTTCCATTTGAGGAAAGTTGATGCAGGTTGAGCCATCTTTACGTGTGATGTTTTGATCCCTCCTCTAAAAGAAATTAAAGGCAAAATCATTAACAAGTTTTAATTTGAGGTGTTGTATATAAAAATATAATAAAATATAATAGCTAATAAAAATCAGACTAAATATAAAAAAATAGTGATCCACTCACCTGGATGAGTTCCAAAATATGATATACGTGCTTGGTAAGACCATGGAGATGGATATCGACATATGTTATTGGTAACATTGCACACCATTCCAACGTTGGAAGAGAAGAGGACATCCCCTAAAACTAATCATCCTATGCAACCATATTTGAAGATTTAAAAGAGCAGAAACTATAGAAACATTTATTTGGGAAAGGAAAAGGCAAATGATGGAGCATGATTGGGGTTGGAGTCATGATGCATGATAATCTGTGACATTTGGAACATTAGAACTAGAATATGTCACATATCCTTTTATTTTGATAATTGTAGGAGAGGCATTCTTGTATCATCAACAAGAAAAAGGGAATTTTTAGAAAAGTCAAAAAGAGGCTTGTTCTTAATCTAGAGGAGGAGGTGTTTCTGAAATAATGGGAATGAGAAGAAGCTGCAAGCTCATCAACTTTTCCTTTATGAAGGTTGAGATCTCAAAGTGGCAAGCTCAGTAGCTTTTCCTTTCTGAAGGCTAGGATCTCACTGCAAGAGCAGACACTTGTAGATACCCAAGAAATAGGGTATACAATGAGCAACCAGTCACACCTACAAAGTCGTTCAAAGAAAATTAGATATTAGGGCAGATGCCACATTTAAACTACATATATCCACTTGTAATATGACATTTGTTGCAACTTGGACCACTAGAACATTCTTGTTGCTACAAATGGTTTTCCAAAAATAAGTACAAAATTATTTAGGTGCAACAAGACTGTAGGAATGAGGTTGTGGAAAAAATGAAATGAAACCCCCATCAGAAACTTGCAAACCCTGAGCTAGCGTTGTTCTCTTAAAACATGATTTTCCTTTTTTTTATTTAACTCGATGGTAGGGGAGGCTCAACAACCACTACCAAAAACACTAAAGTATTCAATGTCAACATTTTCATAAACATGGGCACCACCATGCCTAAGATGTTCTTTGTTGTTGTGGTAAAGACATTGTTCACCAAAAAATTATGATTTTGTGGTTATTGGCTTGGTGGGGCCTGACCCAGGTTTAGCATTAGTTAGCTAAACAAATCCCGACTATTGGCCCTTTCGACATCAACCCACGAAGCGCGGAGTGAAGTCTCACCCGAAGCAGTATGGGGAGTTGATGGAACCAAGTTTTCACGCCATGAGATGGTTATGATGTCTATTTATTCCTTTTGTTCCTGCTTTCGTGCAATCATTAAGTTCTTGGGCTCTATTTTTCTAGCCCTTTAATCCGCCCTTCGGTACCACTGCGAAGGGGTACGATTGACCTTCGTGCAACCTTAACCTGCAGTTTAGGTACTTTCACGTTGCTAGGACAACGTATTGTGCAGATTCCTAAACTAGCTTAAGCCTCTTATCTTTTAAACAATCATAGTTAGCGCCATGTAAGTAGATGCTCTTACTTGAGTTCAATTAACCAACATAACTACATACATTTATGCATTACATAAGCATTATAAACGAGAACCATACATAATATCACAAGATGCATTAACAGGAAATAAAGACACAGAATTTGTAAAATGCTTCTCTTTATTGATATCTTCAGATGATTATAGACTATATCCGCCCTGTGCACATAGCTGTAGGGGTCCACGCACTCAGCTGCGGAATTCTACCCTAGGCCTCTGCACACTCAGCTGCAGAGCCTTTTCCTACACTAAGACCCAAAACTTAGACTTCTCTATTTATCGCTCAAGACTTCATAGTTCCACTTATTTCTTATCAGTGTTGACTACTTAGAGCTTACTTACTTAGCTATTTTTATACAATCCCATGGTCCACGGACCATGGGTAGATCTTTACAACCAAATTTAATTTGAAAAATAAGGGCAGACAACCCTTTATGACTCATGACACCTTCGTGCTCCACAACCACAAAATGCAGAGAATTTACAACTTTATTACAAAATTCGACCCAAGCACATGGGATTTTAGCCCCAAAACTATCCTTGTGGGATCCTGTTCCCAATAGGCCTCCAACACAAATATCGTGACTCACCCTCGAGTCACTTGGTAGGCATGGAGATATTAGCGTGGAGACCTTGCAGCTCAACCCGTATAACCGCAACCTCAGCATTGCACTGTGCAGCCGCCTGCTTCGCGTCTTCAACCATTTGCTCGATCACTGCTCCTGAACTGTCAGCTTGAAGATTTTGTTAAGTTGCTTACAGATTTGCAAGCTTTCCTTAAATAGAGTTTGTGACCTTATAAGCCTCGTCTAGCCAGGGCTTCATTCATTCCTTTAGCATTGCTTCCTTGTGAAGTACTGCATCCACCTGTTCTTTCAGCCGCTTGGCCTTTTGTAGCTTTGCTAGTCTCTGTGTGAGCGCGATGGTTTTCATTGTGCCTTTGAACTCGTCATAATGTTTTTGTATCTCGCGCACTTCTGTCTCCATTCGTTGTACATTAGGGTCCTCCTGTAAGCTTTTCAGGACCTTGAACGACTACTCAAAAAGTTGTGTGCAGTCTGCTATTGCACTGTCAATCACTGCTATTGCCTCTGTGATAGAGGTTTCAAGCTACTCCTTGTTACTAGGAATAATGTCCACTCGGAGCTGCTATTCCCACTAAGACTGGTAGCTATCTTAGAAACAAACAAGTTAAAACTACTTTCGCTTTCCTTTATGAAAAATAGATAAGAGTGGAACGAAGGACACCAACCTTAGTCTTGCGCTTTATTCCTTGCCTGGTTCCTCTCCTTCCTGATAGATCTTTTTTGCTTCTTCTTCGTCTGCCCAGCTTCAAAGAGCACCTATGGAATCAAAGCAGCATAATACTATCGAAGAAAAGAGATCTATATTCATAAACAACACAGGACCAGATATGTATTAACCACACCAATGCATATATAATCAAATACACAAGAATGTGGAGGAAAAATTGAATAGCTTTATTAATATCAAGAATAGCCAGAGGATTACAACCAATTTTTTTGACCTAGCATCATCCTCCAGCAAGAAAGCCCTTCTTCAGCTCAAGTAAAGCTTAGATCACCCAACACTATGAAGTTTCAACAGAAACCAACTGCACTTCTCTACAAGATACGAGATTCCAGCCTCTGGATCTCTGTGATGAGGGATCCATATATAGATGATTGTAGGGGGGTGAGTCATCTTCTGGGGTTTTTATTAGTGTCCTCTATCTGATAGTTCTTGATTCCACTTGGAGATTGATGATCTCTTACTCATCCTTGGTCGAAAACAGAGAGGCAAGTGTCAGAGGGGAAGTTTATGGAAGATTCTATGATCTTCCACCTCGCAAACTATCTCTACCATTTGTCCATTCTAGCCCATTGCACCCTACAGAGGGGTCATCTAGTATGCATCGCACCCTTTACACTGGGAAGGTGATATGCATCGTACCCTCTGCACTGAGTATTCTGTATGGTCTAGTTTTGACCATTTCTGAGCAGTTTTTTGTGGAGAACTTCTGGGAGATGATGCAATCAGTTGACCTTGTTCCTTTAGGTAGTGAAGCAACACTTTTAGGGACTTAGGAGCCCTCAATTTATGGACATTTATGATTGTAGTTGCAGTGCCCAAAAATGTCTATAACAGTTGCCCCAGAAAGCATGACGTTGTTAATCTTTTGATGTCGGGTGAAATGCTTTACCATGAGGATCCGAAGTTTTTTCGAGCTGGGAGGCGACCTATAATAAGATACAATAAAATACATTATCTTCATAATATTTTTCATTATCTAGCTGAGGTGGGCATTCTCATGCTCAACTTTATAAATTCATTTTCATGTACATAGGACAGACAATCATCTGTGTAGCAAACTAATGATTCAGACTCATCATCCTTTGATTTGGATGATCATCTGTTTGGCAATGATGTACATTTGATGTCTTTATATTCCTGAATATATTGCAGCCCGGATGGATGAAACTAGATCTGGGGTCTTCAAAACTCGTTCTATCTTCACTTAGAGTACAAGTCGATCCATGTGAAAAATGTTATGGAGTCGAACACGGAAAGACATCGCCTGATTACCAACCAATAATGTAAGCTATTAACAGGCACGAGAGGAATCGCCAATAATGACAATGAACCTCAAGGTACTACAGTACAATTCGCGTGGTGTGAAAAAGGACTTGGCGTCGAACACCACGCAAAATCTCTCGGTCAAAGGCCATTGATGTAAACATGTCGCCGAAAGTAAGAAACTTGCCATTGAGGCATGCAAGCTTCAAAGTACTGAAAGGGTTGTCCCTAGGCCGACTTCTTGGATAATGAGCTGATGTTGACAAGAAGTGACTCGTCATAGGAGGGTCTTGATGAATCCCACATCTACGACATGGAATGGAGAAAATTATTTTGGAGGTGAAAACGATATGATGATACAGGGTTCAGGGTGGCGGTCATGAAAGAATGGAGCGTGAATGTATTGCAGGGGGTGAGACACAAGTGAATTCTCTGAGTGACTTCTCTTGAACATATCGGTGACACTAACGATGGATTGGTAGCATTAACCCCAAAGATGGATGGTGTGATGGACCAATGGTGATATGACCAGTGAATGGAACAACCCAACCCGACTCGGATGAGGAGAGAAAGTGTCATGTTCAAGAGCGACTTGCTACCAATAAAGTTTCTTCAAGTTTTCTTCCCAATTTTCCCCAGTCATTGCTGACCAGTACCTCTTTATTTTTTTCAAGCTGGAGGAGGATAACATATGCTTGTTCTATAATTTTCACTTTGGGTGAACTTGTCGCTATGTTTTAACGAGCCTAGCGACAGTGAAACTCATTCTCATCCATTTGGACGAGTTTGTCGTTATTCGGTTTTAACGAGTTTAACGACAAAGATAACTCAGTAATTTTCAATTTTAGAGAGTCTGAAAGGGATGGAAAGGAAACTCCAAAGATTATTTTTCATCATATAATCCCTTAAGTCTGAAAAAGCATAAAATAATACGAAAGGGATGAATGTTCGGTAATTTTAACGAGCCGAACAAGACAAGCGCTCGATCTTTTTGTGTAATAATCCTTCAAGTCCAAAAAGATTAAAATCTAGAGGAGGGATAGCACTTCCGATGACTTTAATGAGCCGGAGAGGCTAATCGCTCAGCAATCTTTTCATATTTTACGAGTAAGTTGAAAAGAGCTTAAAGGAGACTCGTTTTTCGAGGAACGAGTGATGATTTCGGGTAGCAGCTGATTCCAGGTAAGGTTTGGAATTTTCCAATCATGACAGTGTCACAAGGATGGCTAATAGAATCACTCTTCGCAGATGTTCCTCGAAGGGGTAAACAATCATATGGGGGTGAATGATTGGCTAAAACAGAGTGGATGTGATGAGGAGAACACGACCAAGGCTCAAAAGCTGGCGATAAGGTATTCACGATGGTTATTTACCGGTTCATGTTTTAATGAGCTTAAATGCTGGGGGAAACATTTGCTCATGACTTATGTTTATTTTTTAACGAGCTTTAACTATGCGCTAAAACTGCTCGTGGAGGGTTTATTTTTTAACGAGCTTGAACCCTACGGTAACATTGCTCGTGATGATGGTCATTGAGTCTTTGATTCACCATTAGCATTTTGTTCTTTCAAATATTATACTACCTGTTCATTTGCTTCATCAAACTAGTCAGAAATGAAAACATATGCTTGATAAATGAGTTAAGAACACTAGTATTTTACTTGAATTACGTGCATGGTAAATTAAAAGTGACTTTTACCTCTCATTTTACCATTTCGTTTGAATTTGGTTTGTTGGAGCTCTCGAGGTGCTTTTCCCCCCTGATTTTCACCAGTGGATTCCGGGAGATTCTGTGGACAATTCTCAACGCCGCTTGGACCAGGTAGGAGCTAAACTTGTGCTCTTCAATTGCATGCCTTTCATTTTTTATTCTGAGCCTATTTCCTTATTTTTCTGAGCCTTTAGGGTTTGAAGAACTCGCCCTGGGACCATCGCACCCTCCCTTAATCGAAAGGTACGATGCATACTGATCTTCTCACTAACTAGTCAGTATGCATCACTCCCAGTACACTTACTGGGGTGCAATGGGCGCAAGGAGGAAAGTTTTCGCACAGTTTCCTCATAGATTTTTGCCTATTTTTTACCAAATGAAGATCCTGACTCTTCTCTTGCTTGTTTTTCAGAGATTCATTAGAGCAAAAATGGTTGTTACATGGCGAGAACATGAGCATGAAGAAGAGGACGTTGTTGCTTTACATCATCTGGGCACAGTAGCTGCATTGCGGAACTGTGGCTTGTTGAAGTTTTTCCGTATCTCTAGCATGAGGCAACAAATCAGTTTTTTGCAATATTTCCTCAATGCCTGGGATCCTATCAACCAGGTGTTCCAGATTAGGGGCAAATCGATCCCCTTGACTATCATGGACATCTATTTTCTGATCGATTTATCAAGGCATAGTGCCCCTCTCTCATTATCAGGCTCCGCCCGTGGGGGTGAGTCCATGAAGGAGTAAATTCGCCAGCACTGCAGAGAGGGATCTTAGCCGAGTACGGGTGGCAAGATAAATATCCAAGACGTCACTGACCGGATCTTGCAGACCATTCTGTTCACTTTTTCTAGACTGGCTGGTAGTTCTGCTCTTTACATAGCTAACAGGTCTTACATGCAGTATGCTTTGGAATGCCTTGAATCGAAGGTGTTCAATTGGTGTGATGTAGTACGCTCTGTGATGAAAGAATAATTGACCAAGGTGAAAAGTGGAAGATCCAAGAACTTCAGTTATGGTTCTATTTTGACCACTTTCGCCTTGGAGGGAATACCACTGATGCAGCCGCAATACATTTCTCTTGGCCTACCTCCACTGACTGAACCACGGATGCAGAGATGGGTTGAACTCATGTCTCGACATGCCAACGAGCCCCAGATTTATTTTTCTGATACCTTCTTCAAGTGGTTCGATCTTCAGGAGATGGTTTATGCCAGGTTCCCATATGCTGGAATGGATTTCCGAGGTTACCCGGATTTGGTGTTGCCGGTTGGCGAGCAGTGGGGTGCAATGGGTAATTCTTTTGACCATATATATGTTCATTGTTCTTTATAATTTTCTTATGTTTTTTGATCAAGATTAATCAAAACTAATGTGCTCATGCAAACATTAGACCAGTTCGACTGGCAATACGCCGCAGAGACCCAGCGGCCGCTCCAGCAACAGAGGCTGTTGGGAGGGCCATCCTTTGCGACCTTGATGTGGTTGAGACTCTTTCAGCACTACAAGACCAGATTGAGGGTCTTACCCTTGGTATCCTGGATGTGAGGACCAGCGAGTTTCCTCTGCGGTTGCAGCGACATACTACTAGAGTGCCGAGTCGATGGACTAGGCTTTTACGCATGATTGCACAGGCGGTGACTTGTTATCACCAGCATCATTAGATTAGGATGCCCCCTAGAATTTTGAGTTTTAGGTCATTTGACTGATTTTGTCTTGGTTACAGAACATTATGTATAGACTATAAACAATTATGAAATATATTTTTGATTTTCGGAACTTTATTTTGGTTAAGTTACATGATCTTGCTGCATATATTGCTGTGATGCTTCTTTTTATAAATGTTGCAAATGTCTATCTAACACATAATTTGCCAATGATTCTATTAATGTGTTTAAACTTCTAGAAATATGTTGATATTGGATGAAATCGAACTGTCTTTCCAAAATTTTGACCCTTAGGAACATGCAATAGATAGCTGGATTTCGTACAAAATACATGCCGGTGAGTTGTACAATGATGAGCTATGAGTCTAGCCTGATGACATGTCAGCATATGCCATGTGTGATGGCATCAGAAAGGAGTTATATCAATGCGTTGTACTCAGTGATATTGTTCGTAGACCGACCAATACACACTCCTCTGAAACTTACTAACTCGTTGTTGGGATTGAAAATGGCCCATGTCGCAGAAGACAGGTTCCACGAACTATGACTTGCTCCGTCGGCATATCCAACGAATGATTCCAGTGCGTTTGACATCTGTAATGAATGAAAAAAGAGGATTACTTGACCAAAATAGATGCTCTTCGTGAAAACAAAAATGTAACAAAAGCATGAGGATTACTACGTGAAATCAAGCATAGTAACGCTTGAGGTACAACCCGTTGCGAGGTTGCGCCAATGGAATCCCATCATAGTCCATCAACTCGTAGGCTCCTTTTGCTAATACTCACTTAACAATATAGGGACCCATCCATAATGATTTGAATTTCCCTGATCCCAACTTATCGGATTCCTCGTCATAAAGTAAGACCAGGTCACCTTCTGAGAAGATGTGAGGTTTTACATTCTTATCGAACTATGCTTTGACTCGTTTCTTATGAGCTTCATTAGCCGAAGCTGCATCATGATGGGTTTCATCCAATTGGATTAGATCCAAGAAATGAGCCTCTTCTTCTGAGGTTCAGGGGAGAAGGTCGACTGCGAGTTTGAGGGATGAGATTTCACATTGAACAAGTAAGATCGCTTTCAGACCGTACACAAGTTGAAAAGGTGTGAACCCGGTTGCATTTCTTACCGATGTCCAGTATGCCCACAAGGCCGAGTACAGGATTAGGTGCCAATCCTGTTTGTGGACTCCGATCATCCTTTGCAGCATGCGCTTTAGGACTTTGTTGATTGCTTCAACTTGTCTGTTAGCTTGCGGATAGTATGGAGTAGAGCTGTCGTGGGATAGTCCTAATTTGGTAGCCAACTCAACCATCATGTGATTGCGAAAATGCGATCCATGATCTATGACTATGGCCTGTGGAACGCCGATTCTGGAGACTACGTGATTAAAAAAAGAAAAGGGCAGTCGTTTTGCCATTGTTGTTTATTGTAGGCATCGCCTCGGCCCATTTGGTAAAATAGTCTACCACGACTATGATGTACCCATGCCCCCCGGCCGAGGTGGGTTTACATGCCATGAAATCTATGCCCCATTTGGTGAATGGCCCAACAGCTACTACTGGTTGTAGCGGTGCGGGTGGTTTTCTGGTTTTTCTATCGAAAATTTGGTAAGCATGGCAACTTCTAACTGCGGTTATGCAATCTTTGAACATTATTGGCCAGAAGTATCCTACTTGCAAATTTTTTTGCGCCGTAGCATAACCAAATTGATGCCCTCCACATGTGCATGAATGACAATCATTCAAGACTTTTTCAGCCTCCTCATGGGTGAGGCACCTCTGCAGAATTGTATCACTACCACGACAGTAAAGAGTATCACCGACAATCACGTAGTCTTTCGATTGGTATCGAATCCATCATTGTTCAAAGCATGAGTTATTAGACCTATATGTTTGTGTCTGGAGATAAATGATTATATCTCCGTACCACAGATCACTTGAAGATATCAGAAACAAAATTTCATCCACGATTTCTTCTTCAGATGTTGCATCGTTGGACGACGATGGGAGATCGCATAATAACTCCGCGAATACCAGGTCTTTCTTTGATTTGGATTTTTTGAATTCCAAATCAACCTCTTGTAGAATTGCTATCCATTTTTAATATTTCCCCCCAGCAACTATCGTGACAATATATAAGTCATGGGGTTGCAATCTGATAAAATGGCATTTTTCAGGAAGAGGACGTAGTGTCGAAATCTCTGTATCGCTTGAACACCTGCGAGGGCGAGCTTTTCAACGTAGGAGTATTTCATTTCCATATCATTTAAGTTTCGGCTTAAATAATATATAGGATGTTCAATTCCATTGTCTTCTTGAACTAAAACCATTGCTATGGTTGTATCTGCTGCAGCCAGATACAGGTTAAAGTCTCTTTGATAATCAGGAGCATACATTAATGACGCTTGTATTAGAGATTGTTTTAAAGCATCAAAGGAAGCTTGCGCAACCTGATCCCAAGCAAAGGGTACTTCTTTTCTCAATAGACGAGTATAACCTTTAGCTAGTTCGACATAATTTGGAATGAACCTCCTGAGGAAATTTTCTTTCCCTTGGAGTTTCTGAATCTGAAGCACGTTTGAAGGTGGAGGCAAATCGTTGATTGCCTGAACCTTGCATGGGTCGAGACGAATTCCATCCTTTGAGACGACGAAGCCAAGTAAACGACCAAAACTGACACAAAACATGCATTTGTGTGGATTGAGTCGTATTTGCTAGTGTCGGCAATGTATAAATATCGCTCTCAAATGGCGTGGATAATCAGTCCGCTTTCGCGAATGCACTGGAAGATCGTCAAGATATGGTTGAACGATGTTTTTTATGTCATGGAAAGCATAGTTCATTGTTCTCTGAAAAGTTGCCCCTGTGTTCTTCAAACCAAAGGGTAGCTTGCGATATGCGAATGTGCCCCACGGACAAATGAATACAGTCTTCGACTGGTCCTGTGGGCGGATATTTATTTGATTATACCCAGAAAATCCATCCATAAATGAAAAGATTTCGCATCTGGTGCATTCATCAATTATCTGGTCAATAAAGGGTGTAGGGTAGTTGTCTTTTGGACAAGCTTGATTTACATCCCTGTAATCGACGCACACTCTAATTGTTACTTGTTTTTTCATCACAGGAACAATATTCGATACCCAATCAGTTAGAGGAATGGGGTAAATGAAACCAGCATGGAGGATTTTTTCAACTTCCGCCTTGATGGCAACGACTTTCTTGGGGTGCACCTGCCTTAGCCGATGTCGTACCGGTTTGACATCTAGATACATCTTAATTTCGTGTTCAACTATGCTCGAGATAATACTTGGCATTTCATCATATGACCAAGCAAAGAAATCTCTGAACTCGCGAAAGAGAGCGTTATATATTTCCAGTTTTGAAGAATAAAAAGATTTGCCAACATGAATATTCTCTACAACATCTATTTTGGTGGAGATATTTATGGCAGTAGTCTCTTCGATATTGGATAGGTTTCTCTCGGAATCCACCATATTTACAGTCTTCGTCAGAAAGTCAAATACTGAAGGATGGTGTAGATTACCGGAATTATCTTCTTTCCAGTTCAGAAGATGGGAACGATGGTGGTAATCTTCCCATGGTGTCCCATCAATCATCATCGATTGAACGATTCCTTCGTCTGTAGAGTGTACTTGCGACCAAGGATCTGAAGGGGTGCCATATTCCTTAGACCTATCTATCCAAACGCTCGATGAGCGTTGATACAGGTTTGCCTCCCATGCTAAAAACATTGATTTCTATAATATTTCCAGTGGGGTTAGAGGCAAAACTTGCGGATGATCCATTTTAACATCGTTTTCTAACATCTTTTGAATGGAAGATATCATATTGCAGGTTCCTATATTAGCCATTTCCGCCAAACTTGTAGGAGGTGGTAGGGTCAAAGTTCCCATTAACGTAGGGCCTTTTAGTAGGCCTACTCCGATATTTTGAAGCATGCTAGGGCTTCCATGGATCATTAGAATGCTTCCCGTAACTTGCGAACTATTGGGGAGAAAAGTTTGTTGGTAGATGATTGTAATTCCTCCTTGGGATGGAAATGCAATTTTCCTAAAGTAGGTCGACACAATGGCTGCCATGGCATATATCCAGGGTCTTCCCAGTAGGATGTTGTAATCGAGGTTTCCGTCGATGACTTCAACATCGATTTCTACTGTTTTTCCCCCCAGTTCGACTTTCAAGTTACTTAATATTCCATACAGGGTGTATTTTCGTCCATCAAATGCTTTCAATGTCATCGACGATCGTGACAAGGATGGAGACCCTAGAGTTTTCCAACAACTCATTGTCATGATACATGTGGATGCCCCCTCATTAATAATCGTTCTATGAACAGTTTTATTGAGGGCTTTCACTTGAATGAGGAAAGCTAGTTGAGCTGGCAGCTAAGGGTCATATCCTTTATGATTAAAAGATACAAGATTGGAATCCATTGGGTCAATCCCACCTATTGCTGATAATAAAGCTTGCTTTTAGGAGGGGCAATTTTGCAGTACCTCAAGAGTCGACATCACGAAGGGCGATTGGGCTAAATCCTCCACTATATTATAGTGTTGTGCTACTTGGGCACGAGGATTAAACGTTGATTTGTGTACTACTCCCTTTGGCGGTTTTATTGTTAATTCAGGAATGATGGGTGGCATAACTTCGGTTGAAGTTGTTGTTGAACTACTAGGTTGATCATTATCCTTGTTGTTCAACATCTGTGGATTCCCGTAATCTTTACTCCTTGTCGATATCAGAGCATCATTCAGTTGCTTTGAAACTGACAACATTAGCACTTGGGACAGGGAAGCATTTTTGCTAGCAACCATATTTGTTCCTGGGTTTGGAAACGGATCAGTCAATACAGCCGAGGTTTTTGAACTTTTGAAAGATTTTATAAGTTCTTATTTATATGGACATTCTCTGGTCCAATGATCCTCGTCACATATATGACATGGATTTTTGGGTTTCCCATTCCCAGAAGGGTTTGCAGAAGATTTTCTAGGAGATGAGTCCTCCTGGTTCTTCTTATTCCCTTATTTTTTCATCTTGCCTCTCGGTTGCTTGGGTTCTTCGCCCTTGTCTGTCAACACGGCATTTACTTCCGAGGTTAGAAGTTCATCATTTTCATTTTGACTCAAAACCATGCGGGCTTGTTTCGATGTAGCCTTTGTGGTTTTAGTGCTTGTCGTACCTATCACACCATCGCCGACATGAGAGTCTTTGTTTGATTTAGGAGGAGGAGGAACGAAAAATTCTAGTCTAGGAGCATCAGGGATTTTATCGTAGAGCATGCCAGACTGAGTATAAATCAAGTCTAGATATTGTGCATGAGAAATAACTTGCTCTTCAGTGACAACTCCTCCCTTTGCCACGTCTTCTGTAATAGCGGGTAACAGTGACTTAATAAAACATTCAGCCAATAGTTGATCAGGAACATATCTTTTTACCATTCTACGACGATGTCGCCACTCATGAATATGATCGAATATGTGAGTGGCTGTCATTTGTTTGAAATTGGTAAGTAGCTCAGTTCCTGTTTCGTACCTTATAGGTAACTAAAAATGGGCTAAAACGGTTGTGGCTAGGGTACTGAAGTTATCAAACGAAGCTCTAGGCAGTTCGATATACCACTTTGCTGCTGCACCAGTTAACGTGCACTGAAAGAGGCGAAGCCAAATCGAATCATCATTGAGAGTCTTTGATGAACACCATAGATGAAAGGTCATCACATGATTCGATGGGTCTTCGCCCGGATTCCCATTAAATTTAGGAATATCCGACGGAAGTTTATGTAGAATCGCCGGCCACCAAGGGGCGTAGGCAATTGGATAGTTCGTTAGTTGACTCAGATCTGGTAGCTCTAAAGTTGCCACGAAAGGCAACTGTTGATTCAAGCTTGGTTGATCATACCCAGGATAAGACGGAATTGTTTGAGCAGTTGGTCTTTGCATATCATCATAATGCATTTGATGTTGGTAAGGTTGATGGGCATCACCATTGTGATATGGTTGATACGGCTATCCATTACTTGCAAAGACTTGTTGCTCATATCCTTGGTAAGCCTACTAGAATTGCGATTGTTCGTATTGCACCAGCCATGGTTGTGAATTCATGGGCTGCTTTCCAGTACTAATTGTTTGACCAAGATGGGGGTTGGTGTTCCCCGTTTGAACCTATGCCATTCCACTAGTTTGTGATTATGGTTGTGTCGTGGGTACAAGAGTTTGTTGCATTACAACCTGCAAAACTTGAGGTTGGCATACAACTAGTGACGCTTGTGCTTGCGATACTGCCACAATAGCCAGCGTAGTGGGGATGTTTGTCATAGGTAAACTTTGTTGTATTGAGCATACAACTCTTGGTTGTTGAGACAGGATTGGCACCCAACCGCTAGTTGTGATTCCAGCATAACCCAAATTTTGTTGTGAACTCACGCATGGTTGTCCTTCCAAGGAAGGCAATGAAAGGGTATATGGCCCTCCATACGACGGTAATCCAGTACTCAAAGGAATGATTTGCCTTGGGGACTAGTTTTCCCAAATTGACCTTGTGACAGATCAATTTGTTGAGACTCAACGTAAGAGATTCTAGATATAATTCCGGATGAACAAACGGGAACAATCCATACTGTCGAGATAGCCCCTAGATGGACTCCATCCAGTGATCGAAAGTTGGTTGGGACAGATGGCACACCGACGAACATTGTAGGAATAGCAGAAGGAGTTTCTGTTTTTGTTGTGTCAGGTAACACAGTCCTTGATGTTGACGGTTGTTCAGACATATTAAGCCTATCCAAAATATTCCTCAGTGATTCTTCAGGAACTTCCGATGGTGGGTGAATATCTTCTGATGAAGAAGGATACAGGGTGATTCCAGCTCCAATTTGCGTTGGAGTGCTCGAGGGAGGATCTTCCACAATCTCTTCTATGGAAATCAATCCGGGAGGAAGAGGCAGACCATCAGGTCCTTAAAATATTTCTGGTGCCGAAGAAGATGTAAGTTCTGCAGCAACAGACAGTTGGGTAGTAACACCTTCCGAATCGGCTATAGAAGGAGCCGGTTTAGGAATAGAAGTGTTAACCGTCACACTAGGATCAGTTGTAATGTCCTTTTGTTGTTGCAGAATTTCTTCTATAGAGGCAAGGATACCAGAAATGTTCGGAGTAACCAGAGTCTTTGAGGATGTTGGAGTGCTTGGTCCAACCAACCTAGGGGACTTTCATCCGGTTAAACGAGTTCGCTTCGTCCAGAATGATTTCGCTTCTAGAGTCAATGATGGTTGACTCGTAAGTCTTCGCGAACAACGGGGTTTTGATTGACTTTCTTCCACGATTGCAGATTACTTGATCAACTCAAAATAAAAGGGAAAAAGTTTTTTCGAATTAAATGAATTTTAGACGCTTTGAAACAACTTGGTTTTTCAATTTTAAAGAGTCGAGAAAAAGTAAAAGATGAGTCTAGTCGCCTTCGATTTTTATTAAGCCTGAATTAACAAGTGCTCAGAGTACCTTTTCCTTTAAGGAGTCTGAAAAGGAGCAAAATGGACTTCTCTAGAGATCTAGGTAGAGGGGATTACCAAACCAATCACAAAAATGCATAATACTTTTTACGGTACGATAGTCAATCTTCCTGAATGTTGTGTTCAGTGCATTGTGATCGATAGGGCGGCAGACATGGCTTCCTAAGGATAAAGGATGCAGCCTATTGTGGTCTCCCAATATATACTCGACAGACATGGGAGCACAAGTCGATATTGGCACTTGCCGTCTCAGAGTGGAGGAATCACCCAACCAACACTGAAAACAATAGTTACCAGGTTTTACGACGCCGGAATACGTCTCTAGCCTAGACCTCTAGATGTTGTGCGTTAGGTTCCAAAGCATTGTTAGATTCATTAAATTTATTTTAAGTTGATCTTGCTTAAAAAAATTCCTTTCAGGTTCACCGCGTGATGTGTATACAATTCCTAAAATGCAGTCTAAGATGATAAACAAACATTTAATCTTCTTTTGGCAATCAAAATCCTAGCTACTAAGGGAAGAAAGTTAAGAATCTTTCAGCAAAGAGCACAGAGCACACGCTAAATGCATTGTCCGAAATCAAACCAAGCAGTCAAAATGCAAATGCACATGCATGTATTTGTTTTCAGCCTTCTTAATGTATGAATGATGATAAGAAAGCTATGTACAAATCTGAATTACTTTTAAAGCGACAGTACTCAACAAATTTCTTTTCAAAATGAAGTGAAGGTAGGAGAGACACTTTGTGATTTCGAAATGAAAATTGCTTTTAGACACTTTAAAAACTATTAATTAAAATCATATTGCAATAGTAACTGTATAATCGACTATCAGGAACAATAGGATTGTCTTCTAAAACTGAAAACGACAGCTACGACACTTTCATATCCAGAAATGACAGTTCGACTATGCTACTTTTTTGCAAAAGAGAACTGAAAATGACGCACAATACATAAAAAAACTTACAGTTCTTTGCACTAAGGAGGCGGAATAATGCAAGAGAAGGGGGTTTTCATAGATATACACTGACTACAGACATCAAAACTCCTGAATAGGATTGAAAACAGTGAGAAAAAACCACAGTTTGAAGGTAAAGTTAACCTTCCCTGACCATCGCACCTGTCACACTGTGAATTCAGTATGCAATGCACCTACTGCACTCGGGAAGTGTGATGCATACAGTCTGTGTTGAAGGCATGGTGCGATGGTACCAATGCGAGACTTTAAACAAGTTTTCACTAACAATTTGCAATTCAGTTCAGGGATCTAGGTTGAGTAAGTAATGTTCAGTATATGTAAAACACAGGGGTGATCTAAAGAGGTTACTAAAGCCACCACCTAGGGCAATTATATTATTTGCAGATCGATTGTTTAATTCATAAACAAAACTCGGAGATAGACTGAAGCAGCATTGATCTACTTTGCATTTGTATAACAAATGCAGTTCGAAGGCTAGCTGGCTTGGCTTCAGGCTCCGTCTGTAAGTTTATAAAAGAAACAAAAATAGATAGGCTAACAAACAATCTAGTCGCTCCCCAGTGGAGTCACCATTTTGTTACCAGGAATAGTGTCCACTCGGATGCCGCTATTCCCACTAAGACTGGTAGCTATCTTAGAAACAAACAAGTAAAGTCTACTTTCATTTTCCTTTATGAAAATAGAAAAGAGGGGGACCAAGGAGACCAACCTTAGTCTTGCACTTGATTTCCTCTCCTTCCTGATAGAGCTTCACTGCTTCTTCTTCATCTGCCCAAATTCAAAGAGCACCTGTGGAATCACAGCAACATACTACTATCGAAGAACAAAGATCTATATTCATAAATAAGACAGGACCAGATGTGTGTTAACCATACAAATGCATATATAAACAAGTACACAAGAATATGGATGAAAACTAGAATAGCTTTATTAAGATGAAAAGTAGCAAGACGATTACAACCATATGTTATGACGTAGCATCATCCTCCAGCTAGAAAGCCCTTCTTCACCTCAAGCAAAGCTTAGATCACCCAACACTATGAATGTACACCTAAAAACCAACAACACTTCTCTATAAGATACAAAATTCCAGCCTCTGGGTCTCTGTGATGAGGGATCCATATATAGATGATTATAGGGAGGTGAGTCATCTTCTAGGGTCTTGATTAGTGTCCTCTCTCTGATAGTTCCTGCTTCCACTTGGAGAATGATGATATCTTACTCATCCCTGGTTGAAAACAGAGAGGCAAGTGTCAGAGGGGAAGCTTCTGGAAGATTCCATGATCTTCCACCTCGCATTTTGTCCCTGCCATTTGTCCATTCCTAACCATCGCACCCTATAGAGGAGCAATTCAGTATGCATCGAACCTTGTACACTGGGAAGGTGATATGAATCACACCCTCTGCACTGGGCTTTCAGTATGGTCCAGTTTTGACCATTTATGAGCAGTTTTTAGTGGAGAACTTCCGGGAGATGATGTAATCAGCTGACCTTGTTCCTTTAGGCAGTGAAGCAACACTTTTAGGGACTTAGGAGTCCTCAGTTTATGGACATTTATGATTGGGGTTGAAGTGCCCAAAAAATTCTATAACAGCAAGATCAGGGTAGAAGACAATCCCTTTCTTGGTCAGAGGGAGTGTTAAAAATAGCAAAAAGAAAATCCTAATTTAATTTGTCCTTGAATTAAATTAGGAATTAAATCGTAATTTTGTTCTCATAGAAACTTGTAGCAATTAACTAAGTTAAGCTGACTTAGCTGGCTCAGTAAATTCAAGTTTGGAGACTATATAGAATCATGTAGATTGATACCTAAATTTTAGGGGCCTAAGTTGAGTTCTTATTGAGTTGTAATTATTTAATTCAGGTTAACTGTGATAAATTCAGTTAAAGTAGTTCTAGCTGTTGGAGGAACTAGTGAGTGTTCAAGTGAATTAAATTGTATTTAATTCACATGCAGTGATCAATCAGATAATTAATAATTCACTTATAAATAACTCATGTATGTCAGTTCAGAGGAAGACCTTGTTGAGATTAGAGTTTAGGGACAATGTACTATTAGTTGTAAAATCATCTAAATTAAATTGATGGTGCAGGCAATCAGACAAAGGCTTATGGATCGATTGCATAGTTATGAGTGAGAAAATTCAGGAATTGAATATGGGACAATTCCCAATGGACTAGCATGAGGATGTAGGAGATCGGAAGGAAGAATATTTAGCTAAGTATTGGCTTGAGATGATTTTTGAAGTAGTGAGATAGATTGTACTTGTGCAGAGATTGTTTAGATTGAAGAAACATTGTATTTTCTTCTCTAATATTCTGATTAATGAAATATAAAGATAGCATGGGTTTTGGATGAGGCTTTACGCATAAAATTATTGTGTTATGTGTGATTGAATTTCTTCCTTTTCTGCTTCTTGATTTCACTCATCAATTTTTGTTTTTGTTGATGAGTATATTAGATTCAATTCAATTGTTTTAGCCTGTCACAATCTGCAATTTGAATCTACAATAAAATTCTACATGGCCAATTTGTTTCCTTCTCTTGGAAAAAATTGAATGTTCAAAGCTGAAAATAAGTTTTCCACCAAATCCCAAACTTCATTCAGTGAGCTCTAAGCCGAGAGGGCTTTGTTTGACACTGCCCTCTGATATGTTTCACAACTAATTCTAAATCTCAAAAGATAGAAATGCATTCTATCTTCATATTCTTGGCAACTTGTAGACCAAGAATTAGAGCCTCATACTCCATTATATTATTTGTATATTCAAACTCTAATTTGTAAGAAAGGGGAACCAGTTCACCTTTTGGGGAAAGCAGAAGAACCCTTGCACCATTCTCTTCATTTGAGTATGCTCCATCGAAATGAAACTTCCAAATTTCATTTTCTACTTATTCTTTGTTCTGAATTGCTATAGGAACCTACACTTGTGTATCCTCAGCAATTTCTTCATGTTCTTGCAACATAAAACAAGAAAAATAATCTTTCTCCTGATTATAAATAGGAGAATTATTGGAACCCTCCTTCGTGATTATTTTGACAAATATCGACTCCCTATACAGTATTATTTCTTCTCCACCAAAGACTTGAATAATTGCATAAGTGAAATATAGCTTTAATACTTCTCCCATCTTAACACCCTAAGATCTAGAAAGCAGCATTCCAATTCGAGTTGGTATGTCTGCAACTGCTATGTCCATCACTATATATCTGGCTGGAATCTAAGCCATAGAAACCACAAGGTATTTAATGATCCAAACACATTTGACTCTCTTAGATTCAAAATAATATAGATCCTTGTATGGTTTTGTGATTTGAATGTTTAACTGCTTCATCACCGCGAGGGGCATTAAATCATGAGAAGCCCCAAAGTACAACATACAATTTTGAAGAGTGAAGGTATGCATTAGAAGAGAAATATAAAAAGGAGGAATAAAAGAATCCTACTCCTCTACATGTGGGCCAAACATAACAATTTACCTCTCCTCCTAGAAATTGGTTGTGTCTATTGCATCATTTGTTTGAGACAAATTAATAAAATCTAAAATCTTCTTCTTGTAAGTAGGCTACTTCACCAAATCAGTCAATGGGATAGATATTTTAACCTTCTCCAATTAGCTTTGAATACTAAAAGAATGAACATCCTTTGTTGTTTTAAATTTCTCCCCTTCTATTGGTTTCTCCTTTTGAATGTTTTGTTGGCTCACTATGGGTTATTGACATGTTTCTCCTGATTCACTTTAATCTGCTGACTCTTAGAAGTTTCTCCTTGCTAGACTACAATTGTTCTAAAAGGTTTCTTTCCCTTTTCATCGACTTTTTGAATTGATTGTTGGGTTGGTTCTTTTGGTTGTTCTTCAATTTGATCCTAAGCCCTTGATCTCTTTCTAGATCTAAGATCATATTTCTTATGTAATCCTCCGTGCATCAAATTTGTAAATTTTCTACAATATTCATCAGTCTCTTCCTTATCCAATGCAATTTGTGACTTAGGACCCAAATCATCATTGTATACCTCCTCACTCTCTCCCTATGACAAAGTAGAGTACTGGTTTTCCTAAAATTTAAGAGCTTCCTCCATTCCTTCTTCAGGTTCCTCTTCAATATATAGAGGAGGTTTCACCTAATCTTGGTCCTTCCTTCCCTATTCCTAATTTGCAATGGTGTTCTCCTAAATTGAGGATTGAATTTTCTATTCTTCCCCTATTGAATTTTCTTGGGAGGATTTTTATTTTCAAGCTCCATATTCACTAATTTATTAGACAAATTTCTTATGACCTTTGTCATCTCATCCAGCCTTTGTTCATGTGAATGTTTTTGCTAATTAGAGGATCCTCCTTCTTCCTTTCCCTTATTTTTTTGAGTGTTTGATATTTGTATTTTTTTCCCCATTGCAAAAAAATTGGCCTCAATCTCCAATGTGTCAGTGTGGATCTGATCTAAAGTGGGAGATCGTCTTTCCCTTAAGGTAAAACCAAAATCCGACTCAAATGCTCCTGCAAAAACTACCTTTGCACCAGTAGGAGGGGGTTTTATCTCTAATGGCAGATTGTTATAAAGTTTATTAAATATTTTAATAAATTCAAGCACTTTATTTGGTTTCCTTTTAATTGGATTGAATTCTGTCAAAAAATACCATGATCCTTCTTCTCTCCCCATCTTTGTATAAAATTATTTTCCAATTCCTCCTAGGTGTTGATTTAATTGGTTGGGAGGGTCTTGAACCATTTTCTAGCTTCTCCATCCAATCATTGCACAAATAACCACATTTCTACATATAAAGACTCCACATTAAGATTTTATGATGAAGCACTAAAAGTTGTTATGTGCTTTTTAGCTGTGAATCCTAGAATCACCATATTTTCATTTTTGAGAGGAGGAGGAAGGTTTCTTACTAGAGACACAAAAGGAGGAGGTGGAACCATGGATATGGGAACTAGCTGAGAAACTACAGGAACAGTTTGGTATGAGGCTGAAAAATGAACAGTTTTAATTTCTTCAACCTCTGAAATTACTGGGAAAGAAAAAGAAACAGACTAAAAATATATTTCTTCAAGAGTAGGCTTAGGAAACAATGGCTGAGGAGGAATGGAACCCCATTCAAAAAAATTCAAATTTCTTGTGACTTCCTTACGGTGAGAAACTCTAGTATCTTGAGATAAAGAACTAGTACTAGGAGCAGACAAAGTGGGACTTGGGGTTTTTGGATATTTTTCTCTTCAAGCCCTTCGTGAAACCAAATTTTCGATGTCAGATAAAGTTGGTGTCTTTTTCTATGAAGTATTTGACCTTGTGTGGGGTCTTTTGGGAGATAGGACTACTACTTTTTATTCTCACTTGGTGATAATACTCATCCAACACACTTTATTTTCCCACCAACAAAGAAATGGTTTTAAAAAACAAACCCAGGGAAAAATAACTTTGTTATTCACTCCTCGAAAATTTCGCCAAAAGATTTTGTAACCCTGGAGACAATCTCTAGCTGAGAGGAGGTCAATGCCTGGGGCATCTGTACAAAAATATCACAAATGTTTCTTGTTATACCATTATGATTATTTAGAGATAAGTTTTACGGTTAATGCAAAGGAAAATTTTTGGGATAAATATATCTTTCAAGATGGCCTCACTGACTATGAAAATTATTTAAAAGTTGTAGTAGGGTGATAGAAAGGAATAGTGGAAGGTTCATAACAGAAGGTTGTAACTACAAAATATTTTATTATAAACCTTATTAGAACACATGAAAGACTTAGAAAATGAATGTATGGAAAATGGATTGCAATTTTAAGGTTATTTGATTAAAATTTACAGGTAGTGTGAGCAAAGTAAATATGTATTATAGAAACCAACCAACGACTTCATTACACTTTTCCAAAAAATGAAGAAATAATTAATAAATTACAATATAAAGAAACACATATCATATCCAAAAGACAACTTGAAATCATCCAAGAAGATTTATTTAATCTCTAAGAAAAATAAACACATTACACATGTATTTCGCTCTCTGAAGTCAGAATTCAGAACCCCAAAAATGCTTCCTCAATGTATTTTTGTAGGAACATTACAAAGATGACAATTATAAAAATTGTTAACTTCCATGAACTTCCTAAACTAATTTTGGAAACTACTCTAAGCCCTATTTGGTCCTTATGATGACTCAAACTTTAAAAATTAAAATACTTTGATTTAAGATTACAAAATACAATCTCCTTTTAAAACATCCCATTAAATGAAACATGTGGTTTATTTTCACTTAATGACTTGTCATCCTTGTGCAATATCGCTTGTAGAAGGTCTAGGTTTATCTGCTTTAGTTGGTGACATCAATTCTCCGCATTTCTTCCATTTTGACAAATCTAAACTTGGGAATTTCATAAACCTGACATGAGCCATCCTGAAATTTGTAATTCGACTATAAGTTGGTTTCTCTATGAAGATATTTTGATCAACCATAATAACTGGAAATCCCTTTGCAAATAATTTACAATGGTAGATCCTTTAAGTATTGATGTTTTTCCATGAGAGGAATCAATCTTTCTCTTTGCCTCAACTAACAGTGTTTCATATGCCTCTCATGGGATCATATTACCTTGTTGATCCCAACATGAGGATAATCATACTCTCATCCTTTTGTCAAAATATGATTTTCAAACAGATTCCTTGATTTCCCCCAATTTTTCCTCTGTGTTTTTCTATATATGTTCTTTTTTACCATTTTGTTTATTTCCAGAAGAAGACTTGTTTTGTTTGAATCAGCCTTTATAGTTCTCAATTCCCGAGTCAATTTAGAATTAAGGAAATCAATCATTCATTTTTATAGTTGGGCAATTCACTAGGATTTCTCTTTATTAGAGAAAATAATCACTTCTAAATCCCTTACAATGTTTTTATTCGACATTTTGAAAAAATTAAGCAAGTGTGTATGATGGATAAATACTTGGAAACTCTTACCTAACATTGGACATTAAACTAGCAATCTCGGGGGTGCATGTTTATTTTGGTACATTCCATAATAAACAGCATATGAATAACTGTGAGCATAAAAACATATTTTATGGGTAAATGGGGCGAAAATGGACTTAAATAGATAAGTGACAAATGTACAACATAATGTCGCATTGATGACGTGGAGGTATTGACATGGCGGTTATTATGTGAAGATGTGGCTTGAGGTGGAGGAGTGATATGGAAAATGGTATCGTATAATAATATTGCTCACTTGTTGTAGAAATGTGCTTACTTGTCATAGACTTCAATGAATTCCACTTGCCACTCATGGGGGCACCAATGGTCATAAGTGGTCCCATCGCCAGGTGATGCCATAAGCCATTCCAACTGTTGATCATGAAATGGAGGTAATTCCTCCAAACCTTCTACGGTGGTACTCATCCCCATAGCCATTGTGTTCTTAGTGGTGTCAGGTTTATCCTATGGGGAAGGCCTGATTCCACGAATGACAATGCTCTCTAAAGTTGCGTGACATTTAACTTATTTTCTCTGTTGGAACCCTTTGCTTCGTATAAGGCCAATTTTAATCCTACATCATTCTTGGTCCCACATTATCCTCCTAACATAAATTACCACAAACATGTTTTAAATGTCCCCTTTTCTTTAATATATATATATATATATATATATATATAATATATATATTATATATATATATATATCTGTTTTTATTTTTTATTTTGAACATAGTGAAAAATGAGCTACAATAGGAGGGACATCATGAATATTGTAATCTACCAAAATAGAGCTCCAAACATATACACCTAGGGACATAAGAAGGATTCCATCCTAACTTTACGAAAGGCATAGTTTGTACCATCAAAGATTGGTATATTAATTGGGTAAGCATCATGACTCTCTTTCCTAGATGTAATTCCTTATGGATCTACCTTCCAGTGGTTAAACTATTCCTAAAGGAACTTGACTCTAATACCAATTGCTGGAATAATGAGTTACTGAGAGGGGGTGTGAATCAAAAATAGTGAGGTTATTATAAATTTAAGCTCAATTTCCTAAATTTCCTTTTAATTTTTCCAGTTATTTGTAAGAGAACTCAAACTACAATATAGATGTACATTAAAGAAAACCATCCACATGGGCACATGGTTCATCTATTGAGAAACACGCACATATTAACACAAGTATTTTTTACGTGGAAACCCAAATGGAGAAAATGACCCATCTATTTTTTATTAAGATGTAAATTATGCACCCACTTAATTACATCAAGTTTTTTCTGAGAACCCACTCACAGGAGGCCCCAAGCCCCTTCAAAAAGAAAGCCACCACTTGCCAAGAGGCACCAACCTCTTATGAACAAAGACCACTACCTCCTCTAGCCACTTCTCCTTTTCATCCAATTTTCAAACTGTAAACAAAGGTTAATACAAATTCTCATAAACATATAAACCTAATTTATTACTACACCATATCCTTCCCTTTAGCTCTGCAGTTTCACGTCCCACTACCTTCTCCACTACTCAACAAGCTCTAATCTCAGCCCTCTGCTCTATTTTAAACACAATTAACTTTTTTTCATTTTTTTCGCTGCTCCTCACACACTTAGACTCAGCATAATTGTTTCATCTGCCACTTGCTCAATGGAAATCCCTGGGTTTTGTTCCTTTGTTGTGCAAAGGACAATGTTTCCTTTGTTGTCTCTACTACACAATGCATGAAAGAGTTCTTATACAAGGCTCTCCCTCTTGTTGTTTCATCAAACTGTAAGGTCAATGTTACTACATTAAATATAAGAACGGACACGTGTGGATTCTTCATACTGACAATTAAATCCCATTTGACCCAACGCACTCAACAGGTACCTTTATTGAATTCATCTTGCATAGATAGCTTGGTCCTCCATTCCTCTTAAATTCCCATAGAGCTCAAAATGTTCTTTAGGTATGTCTCTTCTTCCTTAAATTCACTGGTATGGTGTCCTTGAGCCATCTTCCTCATTTAATTTCTCGTGGCATGAAATTGAGACCAAAGGAATCTTGTTTCAGTAGTCATCATTAATATAATGGTACTAACCTCTTTGTGTGCATTCACTTTAGTTGCTGACTCATACATCCTCTTTATGCTATGCCCTGGAGCTATCGACTCATCCATGAATGTGACGCATTACCAAATATGGTACATAGGCTAGATACTTTCCAATTCATTTGTATCACAGTATAGAATTTTGTTGATATGAATCCTAGATGTCTTGGTGCTTGTAACTTTTCTATACATGATATTTCACAAGACTTAAAGGCTTGTGGATTCTAGGCACTGGCCGACTAGGGTGCACTGCAAACTCTTTAGAGCCGGTGTTGGTGCCCTCTTATTTGTATTTGGCCCCGGGTCTTTTAAATTCTTTCCCATAGTGTTTTTCTCTATTCACAGCTTGAAGGCCCTTAGTCACCGAAATATGTGAAACCTTTGCAAGACCAATTCCTAGGAATACCATTCAATTTTTAATGGACTGCAAATATTTGAAAAGACTTCTATCACATGTCTCTATTATTTTCCACAAAATCATGGTGCTTTATCCTTTTTCTGCCTATTCCTTACGGTCTTCTAGGCTTTTGACCTGATCCACTTGTATGCATCCTATATGCAACACTGGTGTGTGCCTGTCATCCCCACTCACATATACATTTCTACTTCTACAGAGTCAGAACTTGGATGCCAACATGCCCGTAACCATTTTTTTAAATGAATTCCATATTCCTTAAAGGATTCCCGAGTTGCATACCTCCAAGCTTCCGAGCCTTCTAGGGTTTTGGGATTCCTGCTTCCCTGACTCAATGCAATCTCGTAAATTTTTTAATTATGCCTATGAGCTTCTGGGCCTTTTGGGGTTCTGGGCTTCTCGGCTTGCAAACCTCCAAGCTTTTGAGCCTTCCAGGGTTTCGGGCTTCCTGCTTCCTCGACTCAGTGCAATCCTATAAATTTTTTAAATAAACCTTTGAGCTTCTGGGCCTTTTAGAGTTCTAGGCTTCCCGCTTCCTTGGTGCAATGCAATCCCATAATTTTTTTTTAAATAAACCTTAGGGCTTCTGAACCTTTTAGGGTTTTGTGTACTGTAACTTAAGGCGTGAAGATCCTTATCTTGACTGTCCATAAATTTTAATTTAGAGGGACATTTTTTTACTTCCACATATCGCTGGAAATATATTTCCAAGTATTTCCACTTTCATTATAAATTGAGATAATATCTTGATAAATAATCTCCTAAAAAATTTGAGGTTCCCAAGCCATTATAGTTATATTTTTATGGCTTCTCCCCTAATACTGCTACTATGATGATTCTCTACAAAATATTGCAGCAACCATGGGACTCCCCTTGAACATCATTCTCATCAATGCCAACATTTTCTACCTCTACACTCAATTCTAAATACCAATTGCCACTAATCATTTAGGCAATGTCATTGTCCAACATCATCTTGGATGAGTTTCACAAAATACCTTGTTCAGGTAATGTTATTATAAGGAAATGATAGCATCCATGAGGAAAATGTATTATTGATCAATAATGAAGAAGGAAGTTGATGATTACATTGTCAAGTGTATGGAATGTCAACAAGTCAAAATGGAAAGAAAACACCCAGTAGCACTAATAAAACTAATCCAATCCCTAAGTGGAAGTGGGAATTCATATCTATGGACTCCATCACAAGATTGCTTAAAAACATCCAAGATACAACATGTTATAATGGTGGTAGTGGATAGATAGGGAAATGCATTTCACTTTATATTTTTTAAGTCCTCCCACAAGGAAATTGAGACAGCTCATATCTTGAGGAAGGAAATGGTTAGAATGCATGTCATACCTAAGATAATTTCATATTAGGATGCCAAGTTCATTTCAGAATTTTGGAAAGCGTTATTTGCTAATTGGAACCCAACTAGCCTTTTAGTACAACATATCATTGTTAAAATCATGAAAAAACTAAAATTTGAACATATTTTTAGAGGGCATGCTTAGGATGTATGTCATTCATGAACCAAAGAGGTGGGAAGAATTACTACAATTAGTTGAATTTTCCTACAACAATGCGCATTAAGATTCCTTAAAGATGAGCCCTTTGAAGGCTTTATATAGTAGAAAATGTAACACCTACATTAGCTATGATGATCTAGTAAACAGTGTGATTCTTGGACCTAATGTGTTGAAGCAAATGGAGTAGGAGGTAGTTAATATGAGGGAGAAATTAAAAACAACTCATGATAGGAAAAATTGTTATGCATATCATCAGAGAATGCATAAGGAATTTCAAGTGGGAGAGAATGCATATCAATTGATCAAGATAAGGAAGAGTTCACTCAAAGTGGGGTCTCGTGCTAAGTTGGCACCTAGAGTTTTTGGACCATTTAAATTTTTACAAAGAGTGGGGTCAATGCCATATAGATTGGCCTTACCACCCATAATGAATGCACATGATTTTTTTCACATTTCATTTCTTAAGAAGTATGTAGGTGACTCTAATCATATCTTGAATTAGTCTATGATATAGGTGGAAGTAGAGCGAGATTTCCAACTAGGACCTTTGTGCGTCCTAGACTATAGATAGATCATGCTATAAAATTGAGTAATACAACAAGAAAAGATGTAGTAGAAACACTTTATACTAGATGAAGCTACCTAAGAAATGGTAGATCAAATGAGGGTATTTTACTATTTTTTGTCATTATATAAACCAATGTAAGAGCCATAAATATAAAGTTCAATATTTGTAATTTTGTGCTTCAGATTTTAGAAAAAAAATAATGGTGTTCCACTTAAGGGGGTGGGGTTTGTAATAGCCCTTTTTTCTATACCTTATGATTGTAAATATCACTGTGTAAAATTAAGGACATCTGTAAATTCAAGTGAGAATGAATTGATGGTTCACCAAAGGGAGGGACACAAATTTAGAGCTTTGAGGGGAATTTTCAACATGGACTATTTTTATTATTGGTGCAGCATCGTGAGAATGCCACATCCACCTTATTTAATTATGTTACCTATCACCCTAACCATGTTTCTTCTTGTATTGACAAGAATTGAAGTTTCAAGATAGGTAGCTTGGGTGTAGGATAACGCCCATTATTGTTTCCTCCACATGGATTGAGGTGGGAAATTACTATCTCAGGAGAAAAGGGAAAGAGACACACAAGAGAAAAAATGACAACCAATAAGGGAGCATGGAGATGCAAACAAAAGACACAGTGAGCTCACATAGCTAAAGAAGACAAAAAATAATGTCTAGAATATAAGAAAGAGTTGTGAACAATGAATAAGGATAAATTAGACTAAAATTTTCCTAAGCCATTTTTCCCTGTGACAGGGAAGTATTCCCTCTAACTAAGCTAAAGCCTAGATTATGTGCCAAAGGCCAATTGGATAGTGGTAGGCTCAATGAGAATTAAACCACTTAGTGCTTGTTGAGTAAGCTCGTAAATAACTAGGTGATTGTTGAATAATTCGATAAATCACTTAGTGATAAATGAATAAATCGATTAACCATATGGGCACTTGTTGTAAGGCTGATAAACCATTGGAACAATGGGCTAAAATATCCTGTAGTGCTTGCCTTGAAAAATAGCTAATACAACACCTTTAAAGTGGATTCAGTCTCTTGGAACTGAGAAATGCCCTACTTGGGCCTTGGGTGAATCCCTATGATTAATCTCAAAGATGAAGAGAGGCATTGTGGTGCTTACTTCCAGAGAGCAATTGATAAACCACCTAGACAATGGAACCCTTCTCCTGAGTATTTAAATAAGCCTTGGTATGAATTTCCTTAAGAAGGTATCCCCCTAGAATCCGGCTCGTGGGTGGTCAATTGCAAGAGACAATGCAATCATTAGGGGAATTTTGAGGTCTAAAATGGGCCTCCTAAGAAAAATGTACAACCAAAATAAGCTTTATAAAAACAAATGTGGTTCAAGATGATGATTTAAACCATGGGGGATGATTCACCATTTTTAGAGTAAAAAAGTAAAAAGATTAAAAATTATTAAAATATTAAAACTTTATTTTCAACTCGTATTTTCAACTTATCTCCCTAATTTTTTACTAAAATTTCAAGGAGTACTCTTTGGATGAAAAATGTAATTCCTCATTGAAGGAGTACCCATGTTGCATACCTTCGATGGACCCTACTACACAAAAAATAAGAAATTCATGAAAAAATGTGATTTCAATCACGTTTTTCATGTATTTATTATTTTCATGTAGCAAGGTCTATAAAACCTATGCAACACGGGTACTCCTTTAATGAGGAATCAAATTCTACATCCAACGAGTGTTTTTTCTCGAAATTTGAGTAAACCCATAGGGAGATAAGTTGAAAATACGAATTGAAAAAATAGTATTTTTATTTTTCCCTCTAAAATTTGATTATGTAATCTAATCTTATTTTATTATTTCCATTATTATTTTATAATTTATTTAGGAGGCCCATTTTAGACCTCAAAATTCCCCTAATGGTATTTCTCCTACAGTTAGTTGGGTGGAGAGTTAAAGTCTCTCCTTTAGTTGCTAGCCATCTCAATTATTTAGATAAGTATAAAGTTGTGCATATATGGTTTCCAGGCTATGATAGCCTTGTTCTTACGATGAACACTACTATGGTCTTTCATATTCATGTGTGGATGATTGAATGTTGTTATTACACTTATTGTTGGCTATCTTGGATATTATGGATTCAATGACTGGTAGAATCATAGAGATGCTACCTTCTTCATGATTTATCAAATATTTGTATGCTTGGCATTGAGTGCTTATATTGTAGGCCCACATCCTATAGTTGTAAACTGTAAATATCGACAAAATTTTCGTAGTTGTTGGTTGCTTGGATTATGACTCAAACTATTCACTCAAAATCCACTATGTTGAGGAAATCTATAACAAAATACTTAAGAATTGAGTTGTAGGCATACTTTTCTTAATGGAGGAAATTGTACAGGCTTTGACCATCCCTTTTAGAAAATTTGACGTTCTAGGAAGTTGTACTTATCTTACAAAAATTCTTGAAATTTCCTTAATTCTTTGGTTTTGGCATTCTTCTAGAATGATCCAGTGATTTGGGCTACTCGAGTTTTGCAAGGGAAAACACCCCATGTGGAGGTTGGATCATTGTAGGATTGGATTTATCTTCCTTTTAATAGATCATATTTAGGCAACTAGCATGTTATAGGATCAATTTCATCTACTCATGACCAGATGCATCTAAGGTTGAATTTTCTTGTGGTGGATATGGATATACAAATGTGAAAATGGGTGATATGAGGTGGAAGGCCAGATGGCTAGATATGTCTAAGATTATTTTGAGGTTTGGTTACATCTAGGATCTAAGGATCCAGATATGGGAAAGGATGCATCCATCCATAAAGGATTAGATGGGCATTGATCCATATTTCCCTCAAAAAAGTAGATGTATCTAGAGATCCAAAGGTCTAGGAGTGATGAAGGGTTAACAACATTGGAATACACAGATGCGTAGTCAACTAGATCTAACCTGAGAACGTTGTACAACATGAAGGGGGAAGGTCTGGTGGGACCTAAAACTATGTTGGTGTGGTAGTGCCACATGGATGTCATGTGGGAAATCATGTTGACCTAGCACAATATGATTGGATAAACTTCAGTTTAACATAGCGTATAATTAGGGAGTCCAATTGAGATTAAATTTATGTCACTGGAAATATCTTGACAAGCTAAATAAGATGGTGGCATTTGCTTTTGGTTTTGATGAATTTTTAAATAGAGTATTTCTATAACCAAATCTTCAAAAGAAACATTGGATTTCAAGTTAAAGTCAACAAGTAACGTCCCCATAGCCTAAGAAAGTACAAGAGGGCAGAAGGGAGTGTTGCAATCAAAAAATTTGAATAGCACCTAGTCATGAAGTACCATATTAGCCTACGCTAGTACATTAAAATGGAGATGGATTTCTTAAACATTTCCTCACCAGGATTTTCTTACCAATATGTTATCAAAATTAAGTATAATTTGAACCAATGGAATAAGTAGGACTTTGGGTTTGCAAATCTATCACAACAAAAGCTTGGAAAATGTGTCCCTAACTCAAAAAGGAAGGAAAAGATAAAGGATATCCAACCTCAAGACCAATGGCCCATGTCGTAGGTGAAGAAATGAAATGGGAACTTAAAAAATGACATTAGAAACTGGTATTAATTCCACAGAATCCCCTCGCAGTGCCCCAAGAAATTCTTTTTTTTGCGAACCCAAGGATGGGGGATAAATCTAGAGATGGTTTGCAAACCTACCCATAGTTTTGTGCATGGATTTTGCACATTGTTTTGGGCATGATGGTTTTCTTCCCATGTTATTTTATAGATCTGGTCAAGGGAATTATGGTTATGTTCTAATCCAAGGTTATTCATTGGGGTTTATGAATGCTTATATACTATATAATATATATTAATATATATATATATATATTATTATATATATATAATATATATATATATATTGAAACATTGAAAGGAATATAATGAAAAATCAATCTCATAGTCTCGATTTTTTGATCCAGGGGAAAATATCTATGTATATTTGTTTTATGTTCTTGCCATTGTTTATTTTTTTGTTTTAAGAATCCATTTTTAAGTAATTTCTACAACCTACGTTTGGTATCAGAGTTTTTTTGGCTTCAAGGAAATGCCTTTGTTGGTTAGGGCTTTTTCTCAGGCCTGTGGTAGACCTTGTTCAATGGGAGATCCATAGGATAGGTTCTTGTAGTGAAAGAAAATGGAAAATAGTGGAAAGATAAAGATCAAGAAATTTAATTGTCAGAGTTTTTAGTTGTGCGAACCCAAGATGGAGAATCTATTGGTGGATAAAGATCAGTGGATAGCGGTAGATCTGGGTACTAAACCAATGACAATGTAAGGAGATGACTAGGTGAAGTTGGATCGGAAGGAAAAAAGAAAAATATGGTTGTGTATCTTAGATTCAATATTGTTAAATGTATCAGGGGAAGCTATGACAAAGGATTTCTAGGATAATTCAGGGACTTTGTACCAATCTAAGTCTCTGGTGAACAAACTGTTCCTGCGGAAAAAGATGTTTAACCTAAGGATGAAGGATGGATACTCCATAATAGAGCATCTGAATGCCTTTAATAATATGGTAAGCCAGTTTTTATCTGCTAATATAAAAATTTTAGATGAAAATAAGTGCATAAGTTTGATGTGTTTTGTACCAAATTTGTGGGATACTCTAGTTGTTGCTATAAGTAGCAATACAACTACCTCGAAGTTTGATGAAATATCCTCATCGTTGTTGTCGGAGGGGATGAGAAGGAAAAATATGGAGAGCCAATGGATATGCCTTGTCTGTACAGGGATGGTCCCAGAATAGAAGCAAAAACAAGTCCTCAAATAGGAGATCTAAATCTCCAGGAAAACTTGTAAAAGTGTGTTGGAAATGCGGAAAGGAAGGTCATTGCAAAAAATATTGTATATCTAAAGCTCTTGAGAAAGGAAAGGGATCTGATGATGTTCGTTCTCCATAAGAAGAAACCACTTCAGATGAAGGTGGGGATGCTTACTTGGCTTCTTCCTAAAGTACACATGTAGATCATGAGGCATGGTTGATTGACTCAGGTGCATCCTTTCACTTCACTCCCCATAGGGAGTGGTATTTTGAGTAAAAGAAATATTCTGGTGGTGATGTCTTCTTAAGGGATGACAGGAAGGAAAATATCATCTAATGTCGAAAAGTCAAGCTGAAGTTGTAAGGTAGAAGGATTAGAACACTTCCTGGTGTTTTTGATATTCCTGCATTGGCTAGAAATATGATCTCTATAAATATGATGGATGATGCAGGTGTAAAAATAGTGTTTGAGAGAGTTTCCTGCAAGATGGTTTGGGGAGCATTGGTATTGATGTGGGGATTTTATATTGGAACTTTGAACAAGATTTTATGTCGCAATTTTATTCATGGGTGCAACAGTTTTGTGGTTCCTGAAAGTGGAGCATAAAAACCTAGTGGTCTCTAGAGAAAAGACCATGTTATGGCATCAAAGGTTTGCACATATTAGAGAGAAGGGCATTTGAATATTGCATGGTAATGGTATGGTAGAAAGTATGCTTAATTTCTCTATGGATTTTGATTTCTATGAACATTATGTATATGAGAAGAAGAATCGAGTGAGTTTCCCCTCTAGTGCTAAGAGGGTGAAAGGGATATTAGAGATTGTGCACAATGATGTGTTTGGAACTGTGTCAATTCCATCACATGGCAAGTCTATGTACTATGTTGCATTTATAGATGATGTCTTAAGGAATACATGGATATATTTCCTTAAGAATAAATCTGAAGTCTTTGACAGGTTTAAAGAATTTAAGGCTCTGGTGGAAAATCAGGAAGAGAAGAAGATCAAGGTATTGAGAACAGATAATGGTTGAGAATTTTGCAAGAAGGAATTTGAGAATTTTTGTAAGAACTATGGTATAGCAGGACAGAATACTACCCCATTCACACCTCAGAAAAATGGAGTTGCGGAAATAATGAATAGGATCTTGATGGAAATGGAAAGAATTATGCTCAGTGGTGTCAGGTTAAGACAAGAATTTTGGGTAGAGGAAGTGGATACTACATGTTACCTGGTTAACATATCACCTTCATCACCATTGGAGGATAAGACTCCACATCACTTATGAAATGGTAAGAAATCCTCTCTTTCACATCTGAGGGTCTTTGGTTGTGATGCATATGTACACGTTCCAAAGGAGAAAAGAGATCTAGTTGGATATTGGTGGCCACAAGCATATTCCACCTAAATCCCCAGTCAGTTTCATGTGTTCCCTTAATTGTAGCACAATTTACTCTTTTTGGCAGTTTGTCGGATCCTGATCTTCCAATTTTTTTTTGAGGCCCTAAACAATGTTCTTTGGAAACATTGCTCGGCAATTGCTATGGAAATCATGTTAGCAGTCATAGTCCTCCGAGATATCTTTCCAATGAGGTATCATATGTGTCAAAGGGAGATAATATGACCAAGTTACGACACCGGGAAGTTAGTTGTCCAACTAACCCCAATGGGGCACATAAAATATTGGTGTAACATCTCCTCAAGTTAGGGTTTTCATTGTTTAGGGTTTTCTCTTATTGTTCAATAATAAAAATTCCCTTGAGCCTCATTGTAACTCAATTCAGAGGCATGTAGCCACCACATCTCTTCTTAGAGACAAACTACCATCACCCGAGCTATCTTATTTCCATTATGTTTGTAAGCATAGTTTAGTAATTTTCTATTAATGAAATGAAGTGTTTTTCTAGTGCATCTCTATGTTTATGATTATATTTGTAAGTTGTTGCATTGCTATTTAAGTTCAGATAAGTCGTATCATAGAAGTATGCTCTTTCTCTATTTTTCTTTGCATGTCCCCAACAAGGTCATGGTATAAGGGGTTAGGGCTCGATCTGGCTAAACCATTGTAGGATCATCCTTGCAAAACTTGATGACCTCCCATGGCGGAATAAAAGAAAGACGAGGGGGTATGAGATCCTTTCAAAATGTTGCTCGAGGAATCCCTCGAGTGACAAAGGGACGCGATGATGGATAACTTTTCCCAAATCCTTCGATGGCTACCCACAAGTGATGCATCTTCATCCGGCGGCCACTTTGGAGGTCCCACTCCTTTTAAGGTACAAGTTAACTTCGATATTCCCATATTTGAAGTCCTGGTAGATGCAGACTCCATAGATAAATGGTTAAATCTATTGGAAGTGAATCATTGTTGTTTTAAGATGCACCCACTTGGAATTATTTCTAAGACTCCATCAAGGAATAGTATTACCCTATCAGGATCTATGAAGATAAATACATAAAGTGGACCACACTACGGCATGGAAGGGACCAAGATGTGCCAGAGTTCACAAATACTTTCCATACACTTTGCATGAAGTTGGGTATCAAGGATACTAAGAAGCATTTGGTGCTCAAGTACAGTGGCTATCTACACAAATAAATCCAGGATGAGATGGAGTTCCTAGACATTTCCTCACTCGGCACAGTGTATTAGTATGCTGTAAAGATTAAGTAGAAGTTTAAACAAAAGAAGCGGGAATTTGGATTTGTGAATCCAAAGCAAGGAAAAGGTGCCCCCAAACCATAGATTAAGGGGCCAAGCCAAGGCGAGGCTACCCAGGGAAACCCGCCGAAGACACAAGCAAAGAAAAACACCATGAAGATGAAGAAGGACATGAAAAATGGTGTGAGTTCCATAAGAGCTCCACTCACAATAAAATTTAGTGTCGAGCCAAGAAATCACTTGTGGTCGAGTTGAAGGCTTCTAAATCAGATGCAAGTTTTGATTTTGAATCATAACCTGATAAGGGGACTAACAAAGTGAAGTATAGCATTGATGCAGAGCCCAATACCACCGTGGCCACCACAAAGATCCAGAAAATTGAGCCTAAAGATCTAGAGGAGGGGGAACGCCTCTTCCACTCACATATGTGGGTGAAGGGTTCTCTGTTGCAGTTCATTGTGGATAGTGGGAGCCAAAAGAACCTCATTTCAGAAAAATTTGTGAAGCAGCTAGGCGTAAAGACAATAGCACATCCACATCCATACACCACTGGGTCTCTTCACCAAGGATGAAATCTCTGCGTCAGCCAGTAGTGCCGCCTTTCCTACAACATCAAGCCCTTAACGGATGAGGTACTGTGTGATGTTTATCCTCTTTAAGTTTCTGATGTATTAGGAAAACCATACTTGTGGAAGCGACATGTTTTATATGAGTATAAACCTCTATCTATGATTATTTCTTTGGCTAATAAGTTGTATAGGATACCAAAGGTAGCCCTGCCTACCACCATCTCTTTAATCACTACAAAGCAATGTAGTAAGATCAATTCCTCAATCAAGAAATTTGTTTTCCTTATGATTTGCCCCCAAGGCAAGAAGAAGTTTGTGCCCACGACGTCCAAGCAGGGCTCCTCTACACAGCAGTAGAAGATGGACAAGGTCATGGTGGAGTAGGTCACGACTTCCATTTGAACATTAATTATAAGAAGGGAAACACCAATAATGTTGTTGATTTCCTCAACCAACCACAGGTCATGGTGCTAATCACTGTGCTCAACTCTTGTGGGCATGGGACATTAGGGTGGCCACATCTTTACAAGAGTGATCTAGAATTCTGTGGCATATACTAGACACTCCTAGAAGGGAAGCAAGTTCCAAATTTTCACCTTTAGGATGCATGGTTATGCCACTTGGGACACATATTTGTTCCTTAAAGTGAGCGTGCCAAGATGATTTGGGAGGCACACTATAATTAAGTCACTTGAAATTTTGGATTAGAGAAAATAGTGGAAATATTGCAGAAGTATTTTTTTTGGCTGGAACTTCGTCAGGATGTTGGGAAGTACATTAAATCTTATATCACCTATACCATTGCCAAGCCAACCATCAAGGAGCAAGGAATGTATAATCCTCTACCTACTCCTAGTTGGCCTTGGGAATCAGTCTCCATGGATTATATGTCAGACCTTCCTTCTACTAAGCATGGCAATGATTGTGTTTTCAGGGTTGTTGACAGATTCTCTAAGATGGCCATCATGGCAGCTTGCAAGAAGAGTATCACAACAAAGGCCACTGCTAAGATCTTTGAGAGAGTGTGGGTACACTTTGGGATCCCACAGTCCATTATCTTAGATCAAGACAACATATTCTTGAGTGCATTTTGGTCAAGTCTCTGGTTAATGCTGGATACAAAACTTACTAATTCCACAGCTTTCCATTCCCAAACTAATGGACAAATAGAGGTTGTCAATAAGATGATCGTACACATTATGTGCATGTATAACTTGAAAAATCCATGCACATGGGATGAAGGTCCCCCCTATGTCCAACACAGCTACAACAAAGCTCTCCACAACTCAACAAGCCACAACCCCTTGCAGGTAGGGCTTGGATTTAAGCCATTATGCCCCATTGATGTGGTCATACCATTTGCAGCCACTCTAGTAGATTCGGCTCACATGCAGTCTAAAGATGAAAGTGCTAATAGCTTCATTGAGTGTATTCAACCCATCTACCAATATTTTCATGATATATTGGATAGAGCCAACGCTAAGTGCAATCAGCACCATGATCAACATCAAGTGTCACACAAGTTCGAGGTGGACGACAAAGTTTGGCTTCATTTGCAAAAGGAGCGCTTTGCTAGACCCCACCGCAAGCTTTGACTGCTCCGATATTGTCCATACACCATCACTAAGGCCATTGGTGACAATGCCTTTGAGCTTATCATCCAACCGTTCCTTGGTCTGCACCCAGTGTTCAATTTACATCACCTTCAGCCTTATGTCCACCATCGTTGGACACATATGACATTGCAGAACAACTCACACCAACAGAGCTCAATTCGGACTACATGGAATAGGACACAATTGATCAAATCATGGACACACAGATCAAGAAAACTTGACAATAGAAGATACAACTATATCGAGTTATCAAAGTAGACCAACTCCTTCACTAGGGAAATGGGTTCACTAGGGACCAGGTTCAATAGAAATTTCCTCACCTCATGGAGGTTCTGCATGCAATGGGGACCATTGCCTCCTAAGGGGGAAGAATGACTGAAGTGGATATTGGTGTCCATCCACCTATTCCACTTAGACCCCCAGTCAATTTCATTTGTTTTGTACATTGTAGCATAGTTTACTATTTTTGGCAATTTTTCGGGTCCTAAACTTCCAAAGCTGTTTTGAGGCCTTAAAGGACTTATTTTTGGCAAAATTTCTCAGCGATTGATATTGAAATTGCACCATCATCCTTATTCATCTGAGAGATATTTCCAACAAAGTATCATACACGTCAAATGAAGATAATATGACCAAGTTACAATCCTAGGAAATTGGTTGCCCAACTAACCCCAATGGGGCCCATAAACTCTTGGTGTTACATCTCCTTGGGTTAGGGTTTTGTTTGTTTATGGTTTTCTCTTACTTTTCAATAATAAAAAGGCCCTTGAGCCTCATTGTAACTCAGTTCAGAGTCATGTTGCAGCCACATCTCTTCTAAGATATAAGCTACCATTGCCCGAGCTATCTATTTCCATTTTGTTTGTAAGCATAGTTCAGTATTTTTCTATTAATGAAATGAAGTTTTTTCTATTGCATCTATATGTTTATGATTATATATGTAAGTTGTTGCATTCCTTTTTAAGTTTGGATAAAAAAGAACCAAGTTGGATAGTAAATATGAAAGGTGCATCTTTATTAAGGATAGTTCAAAAGGTTATAAGATTTGGAACCTAGAAAGAAGGAAGGTTGTGTACAATTGATATGTGGTGTTTAGAGAGGCGAAAGATGAAATTAAACATTCTTTCCTACCAAAGGAACCTGAGAAGATAGAGTTCGAGCTAAAGGAGAAAGAATGAGACTCTATAGCAGAATAGGATTCAAAAGGCGAACAAAACACATATTTCATTAAATTTGGAAGTAAATAGTGAATCTAGAATTTCAAAATAACTAAAAAGCTCAATTCTAGTGATGTCCTTGTAATAAAATATTTCCAATTTTAATGAAATATGTGTTACAACCATAAACTCCAGTTTTGAGAAGATCAGTTCGAGAAAAAAGGCAACTAGGAAGGTATATTCCATCTGCTTTCTGTTCAAAATTTTCTTTATTTATTACTGATGATGATCCCAAAACTATCAGGGAGGCAATGGATTCAGAGGATGGAAAACTCTAGAAAGAAGCCATGGTTGATAAAATGGCATCTTTGGACAAAAATGAGGCTTGGGGTCTGGTGGAGTTGTCGGTTGGAAGGAAAATCATTGGCAACAAATGGGTGTTTAAGAAGAAGATGAATGCAGAAGGTAAGGTGGAGAAATACAAAGATGGATTGGTAGAAAAATGTTATTCCCAAGTGACGGGAATTAATCTTCGTTATACTTTTTCTCCTATTGCCAAGTTAGCTTCTATTATATTACTTCTATCTTTTGTTATTGTCTTTTATTTTGAGGTGGAAGAGATGGATGTGAAGGCAACATTTCTTCACGGGTATCTAGAATAAAATATATACATGAAGCAACCTGAAGGCTTTGCGGTGAAGGGTAAGAAAGAACTAGTATGCAGGTTTAAAAAGTCTTTGTATGGGTTAAAAAAGTCACCAAGGATGTGGTATCACAAATTTGATACATATATAGGGACCTAAATTAAGAATAAGAAAAGAAGATCAATATGTGTATTTTAAAATTAATTTGTGACCATGTTATTTATTTGGGCTTGTACGTGGATGATATGTTGTTGATTAGAAATGACAAAGAAATTCTCCAGGATTTGATGACCCAATTGTCCTCCAAATTTTACATGAAGGATATTGGTGTTGCAAACTATATTCTGGGCATGGAAATAAAATGCGAATGGGAAAAGAGGAAGCTCTGGTTAAACAAAATGAAGTATGTTGAGACAAGATTATAGAGGCTTAATATGCACTATAGTAACTAGCGAAGGCTCCTATTCCTATAGGTGTAAATTTATCTCTTGAACAGTGTCCTAAGACACAAGAAGAGGAACAGGACTTGTTTTTTGTTCCATATCTGAGTGCAGTACGTAGCCTAATGTATGTGATGGTTTGTAACAAACCAGACATTCCACGTGTAGTGGGAGTATTGAGTAGGTTTATATTGAAACTAGGGAAGAAGCATTGGATGGTAGTAAAGTGATTTTTCAGGTATTTGCATGGCACTAGTGATTATGGTTTATGCTACCAAGGAAGACCATGATTGGACAAAATTTTCGATATTCTTGGCTTTGTCAATGAAGATTGGGCTAGGGATATGTATCAAAGAAGATCTACAACTGGGTATTTGTTTAACCTATTTGGAGGAGCAGTTAGATGGATGAGCAAGAGGTAGTCTATAGTGACACTTTCAACTACAGTGGTTGAATTCATGGAAACCACTCATGCAAGCAAGGAAGCAGTTTGGTTGCAGATATTGTTTTCAAGTATGGGGTTGGCATAGCGAGCTATAAGGATAGATTTTGATAGCCAAAGTGGAATTTTCTTGGAAAAGAACCCTACCTATCATTCAAAGACAAAGCACATTGATTTTTAGTATGACTTTACAAGGGATATGGTTGAGGACAACAAGGTGTTGTTGGTAAAGGTGTTCATCTTGAAGAATGTTACAAATGCATTAACAAATTTTGTGAGCACTTAGAATTTTTCTTTGTGTAGAGAAACAATGGCCATTGCAGGGTTGGAACAATGCCTAATCTCTCTTGTGAACCCTTGTCTGGAAAGAAAACAATAAGTGGGAGAATGTTTGGTGTGTGTTACATTATTTCCACAACTAAGTTAACGTGTTCGATGTTGCATCGGGTGCAGCGGGGGTGTCACAGGAGGGGCGATAGCCCCCCTGTCTCGGGGTTTAAAGGGAGGCGGTAGCCGCCCTACATGAAGTCCAGGGCAATACCCTAGGAATTTTTTTTTATATGGAACCAATAATAGTTGGCCATACCCAAGAATGGGGGACAAACCCAGAGATGGGTGGCAAACCTACCCATGGTTTTTTGCATGTGTTTTTCACATGGTTTTGGGCATGATGGTTTTCTTCCCATGGTATTTTGTAGATCTGGTCAGGGAAAATATGGTTATGTTCTAATCTAGGGATATGGATTGGGTTTTATGAATATTCCAACATGTATATATATGTATTGTAACATCGAAAGGAGTATAATGAAAAATAAATCTGGTAGCCTCGATTTTGGGATCTAGGGGAAAATATTTGTGTATATTTGTTTTATGTTCTCGGCATTGTTTATTTTTTTGTTTTAAGAATTCATTTGCAGGTAATTTTAGAACAGGTTTAAAAACTAAAATTGATGAGTGTCTCTCGAAATGATCATTGTTGGTGGAGCTTAAAGAAAAATAAATAGGCTTTGGCTTTGATTCTTATTTAGAGATTGATAAGGGAAAGTGGATCACTAATCCAAAACGTAGTGCTACCATCACAATAGAGGAAATTTCAACTCAAAAATAACCACCTAAAAAAATTAATAAAATAATGTCATGTAGGCAATTTTTAAATATATCTTTTTTATTATTTTACTTTTATCAAAATTACCTAAATAAATGTCACACACACACGCACGCACGCGCGCACGCACGCACGCGTGCGCACACACACAAACACAAGATTTAATAAAATTTAAATTTAAACTATGTGAAAAAATGCATGAATAAATGCACTTTTATCAATAATATATATATATATATATATATATATATATATATATATATATATATATATATATGATATATATATATTATTATAATATATTATATATATATAATTATATATATATATATATATATATATATATATATATATATATATATATATATTAAGTTTATTTACACATTTAATAAAATTAAAAAAAAAAAAAAAAAATTTAAAATTAGGGAGATGTCATTAAAAACACACTCAATCCATGATTTATCGTTCATTTAAAATATTTCTCGATATTATAACTTTTAAGAATAAAGATATTAATTTTAATTTAAATATTTAATGTAGTTATGGATCATTTGGGCATCATTCATGATTAAGGTAGGTAAATCATATTATTAAAAAAAAAATTGATGCCTAGTCACACCTATATCTCTTTTGAATTTTAAAGGATTTTGATTGGCTTAGACATTATGACATGGAAATTCAATGTTAACTTTTTAAAATTGGATTTCCTTTAATACAAAGACCCAACTAGAAGAGCCAAAGGAGATTGAAGAGGGGGCACACCTCTTCCATTCACAAATGTGGGTGAGGAGGATCCCACTCCATTTCATCATTGATAGTGGGAGCCAAAAGAGCTTGATATCATATTATTTTCTCAATATATTTAAGCTTCCAAAATTTCCATACCCACAACCATACATTATTTGTTGGTTGAGCCATGTCTAAGAAATTTGCCTCAACTAACAGTGTCATATGTCTTATGTCATCAATCCCTTCAATGATTAGGTTCCCACTTGAAGCTTGTGATTTTCCTTTAGGACAACATTATATGTGGAAATGACATGTTTTTTATTATTCCCATCCCTGAAGAGTCATTTTCACTCTCAGGGTCAACTCTACATGATACTAGAGGTAGTCCCAACTACTGCAATTTCATTGATAAGAAAAATAGTGCCAAAAGGAAATCTCTCAAACTCCAAAGTTTGTTCTCTTCATGGTCCATTCAAAAGGTGAAAGGAAGGTCATTACAACCACCAAAACCTCTACATGAGGCCTCTCTACACAACAAAAGCAAGAGGATAATATTGTAAAGTCAGACATAGATATTTTAACTCCACCTATGGGGGTGCCTCTACACTACTAGGTCAAACATTCAATTGACTTGATAATTGATATTTTCTTCATGTAATGGCCCAATATATATATAGGGGAATGAGGAAATAGATTTTCAAATTCATGAGTTGTTGGGATAGGGTCCCTATGGTCAATTTTGTTGAGTTTAATCAATTTTTGTTAGAATCTTGTAAAGAATGTAAATTCTCCACGAAATCAGGAAGCAGAGTTCACATCAAAGTAAGAGCCAAAGGGGCTTTAGCCCCTTGTATGGGTAAGTGTTGGGATGGGATCCCCTAGGGTCAATTAAGGGGCAAAAGCCTAATTTTTTTATGTATAAACATGTAAAGTCTTCGTATATTGTGGTAGCGGAGCACGTAGATAGTTAATGAGTCATAAGGGGTTTTACCCTTCTTTATGTAAGTCAAGTTGGATTTTTGAGGATCTATCCATGATCCGTGGACCATGGGATTGTATGAATAGGTGTGCCTTAGGATGCCTGAGGCAAGTAATGAAGTTTCTCTATGGGAGAAGTCTAGAGAGTTCGAGGAGAAGAGTAGGAAGAAAGGCTCTGTAGCTATGTGTGCAAAGGCCTAGAGTAGAGTCCATAGCTGAGTGCGCAGACCCCTATAGCTGAGTGCGCAGGGAAGTTTGAGTCTGTAAGCTTAACTGAATATTAATAAAGAAGACTGTTGCAGAAATACCCGTGCGTATCTCTTTACTTCTGTTTATATGAATGTTCTTTATGTTATGATGGGTTTATGAAATAATGATGTATTGATGCATGACTTTACATAATTTATATTGTTATATGAACGCAATTAATGATAACTGTTTACATGAAGATTATCTTGTTGTATGTTGAAGTTATCAAACACTTAAGCCGATCTGAGTACTTGCTGGATTATGAGTAATATTTCATGTGTGTAAGTAGTTGATCATCCTGTTCAAGGTCTGCGAAAGACAATCGTAGACCTTTGGCGGAGGTCTAGAGGCTGATTAAAGGGAGTTATATCGATAAGCCATAAAGGCTTACTGATCTATGTGAAGGTAGATTAAGGGTATGAAACAACATCACGTAATCTTTGGGTGCAAAAAATTGGTTCCAACATCACCCCATACTGCTTAGGGTAAGGCTTGAGTTTGCGCTCCATGGGTTGATGCAGAAAGGGCCAGTAGTGTAGGGATTTGTGTGGTGCAACTAACGCTGAACCTTGGTTAGGACCCACTAAGCCAACAAATGGTTCTGTTTCTGGGATTGAGATCTGCATAAAGGAATGTGTGATTTTGCCTCACTAGAATCCTACAAAGAAATAAATTGAAAAGTGGTTGGATAGAAAGATCCACGAATTTGTGGTGCAAGAGAACACAAATCCACGGCTGACAAAAGAATATTGGATGGATAGGCATCTATACATAGAAATACATGAAATCTTCCTCCGCACCTTCCCGATTGAACTATACGAGTGGATTGCTAAATTGTTAGATGGCCAAGGAAGGTGGTGGCTTGATGGTCCAATAGTGTGGACCCTGGAGCTAGTGTCAAGGTTGGAAGCCTCTGAAGATAATATTGTACGCACTGCCGATCACTGGATTGATAAAGCCATAGGAGGATTTGTGACATAATTCGTGTTCAATACCTCAGTCAGTTACAGTGAAGCAGAGCGATGCTTTTTCAAAGGACCGCGAGGTAATTATTTGAAATCTTTGAATACTTGGATTAAAATGCTCTTTTGTGGAAAGTGGGTTATGCCACTTCCTTGATGTTTGGATCTATGCAAAGTGGACGAATCTTTAGAAATCAGGAAATATTGGGTCCTAAATATAGTCCATTGATAGAGCCTCCTTTGAGTGACGACAAGGGAGCGGTACAAGCCTCACCACGAAGCACTGTATAGTTGATAAAGCAGGGTTTTCCATGAACACCTCATTTGCCCACGCCACCTCCACCTTCACCTCCACAACATACACTTTCACCCACACCACCTCCACCTCCGCCACCATTCAATATGTTGAATACCATGAAGTTTCCCATTTTCAAGGGCTTGAGAAGTGAGGGCCCGGACCAGTTTTGGTTCATTGTGAAGGCTGCATGGATGGCAAAAAATATTATAGATGATCATGTAAATAAGGTGCAGTTGGTTACTTCTCTACAAGATCGTGCATTGACATGGTGCATTACGTATTCCACCGATAACCCATTGGCATCGTTAGCATAAACTTAGACTGATTTGAATAAGGAATTCGGTAAGCCCAAGTATGAATCACAATTAGATGTTGGATTCAAGGAAATCATGATGAGGCTTGAAAAAACACCCTGGGAGTTGGGTCGGAGACTGAAGTGCCAAATCCATGAAGCTAACATGAATCTCACAGATAGCCGACACTGTGAATGATTTGTAGCATCGCTTCTGCCCCACCTAAGGGTTTCTTTATCACAACAAAAGATAGGGACCCAGGTGGAATCCTTGGAAATTCTGATGAGATTACATGAGACACCTATCTAGGACATTGCTTTGGGAGTGCAGCAGATTCATGTGGAGCTTCAGAATCTCTACTTGGAGTTGCAACACCTGAAGAAGAAAAAAGTTGCTCGGCCGGAGGTGCGTGAAGAAGTTTGGTGCCTTAAATTTAAGATCTAGGGGCATGATAAAGATCATTTCCCTATTTTTGCAAATTATATTATAGGGGGAGGGATAATTCCCCTGAGATAGGAGGCTACCATAGGACCAAGTGCAGGGCCCACACTGTGGTGCACTATCAGTCAGGTAGTTGGGAAACATGTAATGAAAATTGTCACTTGCTGCAAAAATTTGTACAAACGCCACAACAGTTATTTTGCAATTTTTGTAAATCAGTGACCCACGATGAGTGTAATTTCCTAGCTATGAAATTGATGATGGAAAGAACACCTGCATATCAAATGAAAATAGAAACTTGGCCTTCGGATCAAGGCCTTGGGGGAGTGCGCAGGGGATATCAGGGCTACGGATGAGGCTAAGCGGGAGGAGGACCTAGTAGAGGTCGGGGACAAGTTATTTTCTATAATTGTGGAGCTTCAGGGCACTACTCACAGTAATGTACAAGCCAGACACAACCATTGTGCCAGTCCTACACTTAGTTCTAACACACGATAGAAAAATGCCCTATACTGATAGCTAAGATGCAGGAGAAGAAGTCGGAGCCTCAACATCCTACCCATAATTTACAAATGATGAGGCCCAAGCTCCATGAAAAGGATCCCAATGTGAATATTGTGTTGCAAAGTGGAATGATGAATGGTGATGATAAAGGTAAGCAACTTGAAGAAAGTGAGTGGGTTCTCAAGGCTCCAAAAAAGGAGGTTGGGTTTGATATGGAGCGCGCCAAGAAAATGTTCATGGAAGCACAGAAAAGCTTTGCTGAGGCCTCTACCTTAGGAAGTTAGGATAAGCCAAGGAAAATTTTAAAAACCACCATAAATTTATATGTATAATAAATGGGAAAATCCCCATGATACATAGGAAAAAAGGGAGGCGATTTTATCACTAATATATATATATTGGTGAATCTCTCACCAGATTATATTATCTTGTAAAGTCATGGTGAATCTTTCACTGAATTATAAAATCTGATAAGATCTTGGAAAATCTTTCACTGAATTATAAAATCTGGTAAGATCTTGGAAAATCTTTCACTGAATAATAAAACATTGTGAAGTCTTAGCGAATGTTTTGTTAAAGTATGACCCCATATATCATAATAATAAAACATATTCATTAAATTGTAATATACTAACATAAATGTTTGGAAAAAAGAAACATAATTTTCACTTCCTACAAACAATGTTGCAAGTTTTAGTGCCCATGTTTGTCATGGTAGGAGAGATTAATGTTTTCTCCACCATTTTTGTCAAGCTACCACTTTTGCCAAGCTATCAAACTTATTTATTATTCCATAGACTCCAACAGCGAGATAAAAAAAAAATAATAATAAAAAGTAAAAAATAAAATAAAAAACATCAAGTTTTTTTACCCCAACAGGCCAACAAGTAGCAAGCCCCAACTATATAATATAATGAAGTAGTAGGTATCCCAAATGCCTCAAGGGGATCTAATGAAATATACAAATGTAGATTTATTATTATTTTAATTGGAAATCTTCAATTGAATAATAAAATTTGATTACGTCTCTCCCAATCTAAATTTCTTATTAGCATAATTCACTACCTTCATACCATTTTTAACAGTGTTGTAACATGTGGATTAATTTCCTTTTTGGTGCACAATCTCTGCCTTTTAGGACAATATGGTGGAGTGACCCAACCCGTATAGATCATTACGACAAACTAAGAATAGCAGAGAAGATGAAAGGTTATACGCACATATTTTGCAAACAACTAATCCAAGATCAGTGCCTTAACCTTTTCATGAAGATGTCATATTGAGAATGTTTGAAAAATGGTGGGAAATCTAGGCAGGGACTATCTCCCTTTTGCGAGGGTGATGTGGAAAGAGTTAAGATTTCATTGTTTTGAATTTTTTTTGTTAAATGAGAAAAACCAATATTAATGGAGATATTAGTATTTTTTACTAAATTTTGTGAAGTGACTAATTGTAGTTTTAACCATTCACCGTAAGATTCTTTTTACAATATAATTTCCTAAGTCTATTTAATATCTTCATTATCATAATAACCAACCTATATCCATCTTAACTCCACATCTACCACTCTTAGAGGGATGAAATCTATTTATCCCTCCCAGCACTTGGTAGACCCGGAATTAACATGGATCTAAGGTGATAGAATTTCCCCTTTAAATAGTCTATGCTCACATGAATACCATGGTATTACCATGGGTCAATACGATGGATTATCATAAACTTGGAGCTTAAAAACTACTATTAGTAATTTATAAAAATTAATAAAATTAATAATTGATTTTTATTTTATTTTTTTATTTTAACTAAGTTAAAATGTTTAAGTGACATTAAATTACAAGATCCATTCTTACTCTTGGTCTACCAAGCCCCGAGACGGATCAAATATTTTTTCACTCTATGTTAGTTTGCATATCAGGATATTTGATCCAGAGTAAAGATGGATCTATGCTAGTTTAATTCCCCCCTTTAAATAGGTTGCATTCCATGTGAATACCATGGGTCAATACCATGTGCCATCTTTATTTTTATTAATACTAATATTAATGTTAATAATGTTTTTTTGCATGGTATTAATAATAATTTGACCCATGGTATTTGGCCCATAGGCTTCACCTAAATATAAAACATTTTTTGAGTGTTTGTAAATATAAGGTGGCTTATGGAGTAAATATAAAAAATGTTTTATTTATTTAGCATACCCCTCGTTTATTTATATTTTTATTAATTTACCATACCTCTTTTATAAATATGGTATTTAGCCCATAGGATTCAATTAAATAAAAACTCTTTGTTGAACCTTCTTAAATAGAAAGAGGGTTGTGGACTAAATATTGAAAGAGGTTTTATTTATTTACCATACCTCCACTTTATTTATATTTTTATTTATTTACACACTTGCGTGTTCATAGATATAAGGTGACATATGGAATAAATATAAAAAATGCTTTATTTATTTACCATACCTCTCGTTTATTTATATTTTTATTAATTTACCATTTCTCTTTTATAAATATGGCATTTGGCCCATAGGATTCATTTAAATGAAACCTCGTTTTTGAGCCTTCTTCAATAGAAAGACGGTTATGGACTAAATATAAAAAAGAGGTTTTATTTATTTACCATATCTCTAGTTTATTTGTATTTTTATTTATTTACCATACCTTTGGAGTAAGCATAAAAATGCTTTTATTTATTTACCATATCTCCAGTGTATTTATATTTATATTTATAACTATCATAAATACATTTTCTTGAAAATGAGGGTGAATTGAAGATTGTAACTCCTAATTTCAAGGGCTAAATTCACTTTTTTTTACCCTCTCCCTTAAAATAAGGTGGGCTAACCTCCATACCTAATTTTTTTATAAAATAAATTTGAGGCAATTTGTAACAATGTACTATGATGCAAAATATTCACCCAATAAAAATATAAAACCCCTTAATTTAGCCCAAGGGCTAAAATTCGCCCCTAAAATTTTCCATGGGACAAGCTATCTGGAGAATTTGACCCCTCCATGCTTACCACTTTCTTGGATACTTGTATGAAGTTGTTGCATGACAGTAAGGTTGTGAAAGGGCTTCAAGAACTAATAAATAAGTGTGTTGATAAGGAAGGTTCTCCTGAAGGACACCCTGTAGTCAGAAAGATATGCAAACACAAGACAAGGACAGGCCACGAGATGAGGCTTACTATGCAAATAGGAGACTATGAGATGGATCAAGTTGTTTTTGATCTGGGTTTAGATGCAAATGTTTTGCCTAAACAGACATGGGAAAGAATGGGGAGACCTACACTGCAGTGGTCTCTGATTCAATTGAGAATGGGAAATCAACAGAATATTATCCCTATGGGGAGATTGCATGGAGTAACTATAGATATAGAAGGTGCGAGCACGTTGGCAAATTTTGAAGTGATAGAGATTATTGATGACAACAATCCATACCCCATGCTCCTAGGAATTGATTGGGCTATTGACATGAACAAGGTAATCAATTTGAAGAAGCAGATGATGTCGTTTGAAAGGAAATCACTCTGCGTAGTAGTACCATTGGACCCTTCAGAAGGACCACACTATACTGAACTAGTTCAGGACTATGAGGAAGGAAATAATGATTTGGACTAGATCTATAAAATAATAGTGCGAGACCAAGATTGGGTTAATCTGAGAGCTGATAGACACATTGCATGGGACCGCGAAAGTTATTTTACATCATATTCTGATGAGAAATTAGAACACTGGAAGAATAGGTTGCACGAAGTATCTACATTGTGTTGTAATATGATGACTAAATCACTGCATTATGTGTCATCCGAGGTAATAAGTTTTCCTTATTATGATGTTTTGACTGATGTAGATAAATTTTTGAAAGCATTTGAAAGGGAAGTACTTGAGAAGCATCGCTTCCAAGCACTGGATTTGGCGCTACGTGCTACGCTTGCGTGGTGGTGGGGTACGCATAAAGAAATTTTTGATGAATGGCATGAGTATAGAAGAATGAGGTTATTATGGTTTGGTTGCCTGAAAGTTTGGCTAAATGAAAAATATGATGGAAGAAGTGGTCTACGCGATCATTTAGCAAAGTGGACTAAGGTTTACGAAACATAGCCACAACCAGAGTGGGTGCATATTTTTTGTCACACTTTGGACATCATTCCTATGAATTGGTAACTAGAAATAGGACTCTGCCACTGTACCGTGGAGTGGGACATCTTAAGAGAAGGATATTTGATGACCTTCACCTTTGAGGATGGGTTTGAAAGCATCGATGAAGCATTGTAGGAGGTTAAGGCAACAATCTTCAGAATACCACAGGATCCTTTAGATTTGATTCAACCATATTGGAGCACCCAGCTGCATCATGTGCTGGCGTGCTATAATGTGACTGTTGAAGGAGATGATGAGGATCCAAGGAATATTAACATCTGAGAGGTAGAAGGCCAATGCAAAGTTGATGGACTACAAATAGAGAATCTAGACATCACCGCACCCTTGAAGATTAGAAAAGTGAACATTGGCACAGAGTCGGAGCCGAAATTTACACAGATAGGGGATTACTAGGATGATGTTGTAGTAGATAAAGTCACTAAGTTGCTCCATGAAAAGAAGAACTTATTTCCTAGCAAATGTTTGGACTTAAAGGGCATCATAGGCAATTTGGGAGTGATGAAAATTACTTTGAAACTGGATGCGAAGCCGGTTAAGGAAGGCCATATCGCCTTAATCCTAAATAGAAGGAAAAGGTCCACTTGGAGTCGGACAAGATGCTTGCAGCAAGTATTATTGAACCAATGGAGGAATCTGATTAGGTGATCCTAGTGGTAGTTTAGGAAAAGAAGCAGAATGATGAAATAAGGATTTGTGTCGATCTCAAGAAGCTTAACAATGCTTGCATTCATGATCCTTTTCCAACTCCATTCACAGATGAAGTACTGGATAATGTGGGAGGGCAAGAGGCCTATTCATTGATTGATGGGTTCTCTAGATACCATCAAATAAAGATCACACCAGAAGACAGGAGTAATACCACCTTTGCGACAAAATGGGGTTATTTCTAGTATACAATGATGCCTTTTGGGACTTAAGAATGCGTTGACAATATTCTCGCACGTAGTCATTGCGGCTTTCAAATAATTCATTCAAAAGTTCTTGGAGGTATATTTTGATGTTTAGACAATGTTTGGGCTAGTAAAGTGACATGTAGCCAGTTTTCACTTGATGTTGGATACATGTCAAAGGTATCCGATTGCACTAAACCTGAAGAAATGCTTGTTGTGCATCCCTTACAAAATCTTGTTGGGTCATGTGGTATGCAAGCAAGGAATTATGGTGGATGTTGGCAATGGATCCCCTAGGGTAATTTTGGGGTTAAAAGCCAAGTTTTGGGGAAGAAAGCCTGCATTTTGTATAAATAATTGTAAAGTCTCTGCATTTTGTGATCATGAAGTGCAACGATTTCAAGAGTCAAAAAGGGTTTCTGCCCTTATTTTAGATAGTTTGTGTCAGCTTAATGATGTTCGCCCTTGATTCGTGGACCAGGGCATAGTATAAAAAGGAGGTGTTAAAGGAGTCTAAGATAGTTCAGATCATAGAGATAGAGTCATTGATGAGTCCGTAAAGAGCTAAGAATTAAATTCTTAGCTTAGGAAAGAGGCCTGTAGTTGAGTGCACAGAGGCCTAGGGTAGAAGTCTACAGCGAAGTGCGTAAAACCTTGCAGCTGTGTGCATAGGGTAGTTAGAGTCTGTATTGAAAATTTGAACCATCAATAAAGTGAAGTATTATGAAATTATTGTGCACTTTACTTCTATCAGTTGCATGCGATTATGTTATGTTAAGCACTAGGTTTATGTTTTATTGCTAATTTGATGTGTGAATATGTTTTTCTCTGTTATATGAATGCAAGTAGAGATATTTGTTTACGCGAAGAAAATATTAATTTCATGGTAGAATTGTTGAACACTTAAGATAATTCAAGAAACTATACAACAAAGTAGTTACAGAGGTGTGTAAGTGTCGAGATTGCTTGTTAAGGTTACACGAAGGACGATCACAGACCTTCGTGGAGGTTCTGAAAGACTAATAAAGAATTACATCGATAAGCCCTAAAGTCTTATCGATATATGCGAAGGAAGAGTTAAAGTGTGAAACCGACATCAAAACCATCTCAGGGTGCGAAAACTTGGTTCCTCCATCCCCCCATACTGCTTTGGGTGAGACTTCCATTCGATCTTTGCGGGCTAATGCTGAAAGGGCCAGTAGTGTATGGATTTAAATGGCTGGCTAATGTTGAACCTGGGTCAAGGTGCATCAAGCCAACAAATGGTTCCATTGTTGAGACCGATATCTGCATAACAAGATGTGTGATGTTGCATCATTGGGATCCAACTAAGAAGGAGATTGAAGACTGGTGGATAGAAATATCCATGAATTCATGGCACAAGAAAGCAGGAATCCAGAATTGAAGAAAGAATAGTGGTTGGAAAGATATATGTACACAGAGATACACGAAATCTTCTTTTGTTTCTTCTCGGTTGAATTATACGAGTGGATCATGAAGTTGGAAGACGGCCAAGGAAGGTGGAGGCTTGACGGTCTGATTGTGTGGACCCCAGAGTTAGTACGGAAATTGGAAGCCTCTAAAGATAAGATCGTGTGTGTTGTCAATCATCAGATCGACTGTATCATAGGAAGGTTTGTGAAAGATTTCACGGTCAATACTTCGATTAGTTACAATGAAGCAAAGCACCGCTTCTTCAAGGGGCTGCGAGGCAAGTATTTTAAATCATTAAATACTTGGATTAATATGGTCTTGTGTGAAAAGAGGTTCATGCATTTACCTTGATGTTTGGAGCTATGTGAAGTGGAAGGTCTTTTAGGGATGGAAGAAGAAAAGATCCTGAATATAGCCCACTGATTGAGCCTCCTCTGAGTGATGACGAAGGAGTAGCATAGGCTTCTCCACTGAGTGCTATTCAATTGATAAGATAATGGTTCCCGCAAATACCCACACTGTCTCCATCCTCATCTCATCCATCCATACCGCCTCCATCCTCACCTCCACCACTTAACCGCTCACCCACACCATTGCCACCTGCACCACCGTTCAACATGGTGAACTCCGTAAAGCTACCTATGTTCAAGGGCATAGGAAATGAAGATCTGGACCAGTTTTGGTTGGTTGTGAAGGCTTATGGGAAGCTTAGGGTATCACAGATGATCAAATGAAGAAATCAATGTTGGTTAGTGCTTTACAATATTGCGCACTAACATGGTACATTAAGTACAATAATTATAATTTGACGTCAGCATTGGCAGATATCCAAACTGCGCTGAATAGGGAATTCAGTAGACCTAAGTCTCAAGCATAATCCATTGAGGGATTCAAGGAGATCATGATGAAGCCTGTAGAGATTACCTAGGATTTGGATCAAATATTGAAGTGTATGATTCATGAATCCAGCATGAACCTAACTGCTGGCCAACAACGCAAATGGTTTGTGGCTTCGCTCCTGCCTCACCTAAGGGTTGCTCTATCACAACAGAAAATTGGGACACAAGCGGAAGCTCTGGAAATCATGATGAGATTGCACAAGACATTAATGCAAGATGCTAATTTGGGGGTTCAGCAGATTCATGCATAGTTGTAGAACCTTTGCCTCAAAATGCAAAGCCTGAAGAAAGGCAGAACAGCTTGGCCAGAGGCGCATGAAGAAGTATGGTGCCTGAAATGCAAAGGTCAGGGGGATGATAAGGATCACTGTTAAATCTTTGCAAATTATTTTGCAGCAAGGGGGTCAATGCCTCTAAGGCCGAAGGCTTCAGCAGGGCCAAGTACAGGGCTCGCGCTATGGTGTGCTATCTGCCACATAGCTAGGGAACATGTGACCGATAAATTCCATTTTCTACATAAATTCGTACATACACCACAACAACTCTTCTGCAATTTCCTTCAATCAGTAGGTCGCGACAAGAACAATTGACGTAGTTATGAATTAATGATCGACATGACACCTACATATAGGGTGCAAGAAGAAATGCGGCCTCCAGCCAAAGGTGTTGGAGGAGCGTGAGGTGAGTATCAGGGGCACGACTGAGGCTGAGGTGGAGGAGAACCTGTTAGAGGTCGAGGGTAGCTTATTTGTTACAATTGTGGATGACCAAGACACTACACGAGAGACTTCCTGAATCCGACGCAACTGTCATGCCACTGTTGTACTCAGTTTGACCATGCAATTGAGGATTTCCCTTTATTGCTGGCTAAGATTCACGAAAGGAGGTGCAACCTTAACAACCGACTCAGAACCTGCAGATGATGAGGGTTGAGCCTGACGAGGAAGACCCTAAGGTAACTATTATGTTGCGAATGATGACTGGTGAGGATAAGGGGAAGTAGCCTGCAGAGGGTGACTGGGTCCGTAAAGCACTAGAAAAGGAGTTCACGTTTGATCTCGAATGTGAAAAAGAAACATTCATGGAAGCAAAGAAAAGTTTTGTTGAGGCCTGTACCTCAGGAAGTCAGGAGAAACCAGTTGAATAAATGGACCCATCCATGACTACCACGTTCTTGGAGACTTGCATGAAACTTCTTTGTGATAGTAAGGTTGTGAAGGGACTGTAGGAACTAATTAATCGGTGTGCAGGAAAGGACAATGCTACTAGAAAAACACATGATGAGCACCAGTATTGCAGCAAGGATGTTGTAACTCCTGAACTACCAGCTTTACTTATCAACCTAGGGTTCGTACAAACTTGGAGGTGACAGTGCTATATGCACAAGTAGAAGTGAAGGTCCTACCTGTTGTCACTTGTTCATCTGGAAAGAGACCCGAAGGGTTTTAAGCGATACTTCTATAGAGTCAAAAGAAGCTTGATTCTTTGGTGGAAGAAGAGAAAATTTATTCTAGGAGAGCTACTCTACTGTAGTAATGAAGAAAACAACATGTAATGTTAAATAACACCATATCCTAATTAGCCATTTAAATAGCTAAACTAAGTAGAATTTCTAAATTAACACTAACTTAATGTTGTTATCTAAGTTACAAAAGTAAAGAGCATCAAACTAAAATAATGAATAAGTAAAGAAACTAAACTAAAGTTGTTTTCGCATTTTTGGGTTTTTTGGTAAAATCAAGCATGCAAGGAGTTAAGCGGTAGAGCAAGCGAAGAGTGAAATCAATTAAAGGAGGACGTAACAAAGTAGAAGTGCATAGGAACCATTGGATCAATCGGGGACAGTATTAATGGGAGATGAGCGACAGAGATCTTATCGCAGAAGATTAGGTGAATAGATTGATGAATAAGACTAATGGAAGATGAATGGCAGAGATCTTATCATGGGAGGTTTAAGTCAAGAGATGAATGAACAAGACTAATCTAAAGATGAGTGACGAAGACCCTATTGTGTAGGTTAAGTGAATACATGGATGAATAGGGTTAAATAAGAGATGAAGGGCATATATCTTATCATGGAGATGAGGTGAGGGGATGGGTGGATCACATCAAGTCACGTGGTGACAGAAGGGTAAAAAAATGTGTGGAATGATGGAGTGGGTTTCCATAGGTAGTAAGCAGTTTTTCGTGCGTCGTTAAGACTATAAGTGGAATTCCAAAATTTTGTGCAATTAGCCAAACTGGGTGACACGTAGCACGTTAAAACCACTTTTCTTGCGTTCTCTCTGGTGGATATTGACCATGCAAGAATCCATGCAAGAATGTGCGATAGCCGTTGGATCAGGCGGGCTTGATCAATGGGGGAGATCGACCAAGCTGGTTGTTGATTGGGTGATGTGATAGTCATTGGATCGAGGATGCCATAGACCGATGGTGGATATTTGGAGTGTATAAATTAGGTGGAAGAATTCACGATAGTCATTGGATCAAGTTAGACAGATCGACGGTGGAGATCTGGAGAGCATAAAGTCAAGCATTGAAATGAATCAGACAGTGATTTGTCAGGTTTGCTATTGATCAGATGGTAAGGAGATCTACGGGTATAATCCCCTAAGACATGATTTATTGGCTCGTGCTTAAGTATTTCATGCTGAAGTAAATGAGAATATAAATGAGATCTATCATATAAAGAGAGTGATTGAAGACGATAATGATGAAATGAACCAAGTATTGAATCAAGACAACAAACTCCAAATCTCATGTGATAACTAGAAATATGAAACACAACCAATCTAATCTACCCTGTTGTGATGAAAATGCAGCTACTTAAGAAAATGAACGATTAAACCATGAATCTATATGCTATACTGCTATAATGGAAATGCAGTTATTTAAGTAAATGAATGATTAAACCATGGATCTACGCTAGCATACATGTACAGTAAAGAGGAGCCTTAGCTGCTAGGGTTGGGCCCTAACCTAAGAGCTTCAACCCTATGAGTTAACTTAGTGTTGGCTCAAAACAAATGTCATTCATATTATCAAAACAATGGATTACATCAAAAACTGTCACAAGTCTTGCAGCTCAAAAAAATAGAGTTTTACAATCAAAAGTCCCGAATAAAAAAACCGAATCCTACTGAGGTCCTAGGCCTCTCTACTTATACTTTTGAGGTCTTCAACAACTTCCTTAAATTTAGGGAGGCTCGGCACCCAAACTAGAGATAAGTTGGTGCTTTGACTTTCATTTACCCGGTTGCCTTCTAGTCCTCATGATTTGGCTGGTCACACTCCGAGATGATGAAGGAATATTCAAATGAAGGGGTAGTAAATGAGGAGGATTTACCTCCTAGAATTCCTCTCCCTTGTCCCATTCAAATTTTGACCAAGGTATTTGCTAAAAATCCTTGCTTTTATTCTTTAATACCACATTACATGCACATTAGACCATAAAGCAAAATATCCAACTCTAAGTCATCTCATAAGCAAAACATAATCAAAAGTATGCAATAAGTTGTGAGAATAGTTGTTTTGAATAAGCTACGAGGTGAATTAAAGCCCATATAATTTCCCAATGATGAGGCTCATCACTGCGCATAGTCAGAAAGCTTGGTAAGCATAAGGCAAGGAATGGACATGAGATGAGACTCATCGTGCAGATAGGGGAATATGAAATGGACCAAATTATCTTGGATCTGGGGTCCGACACAAATGTTTGGCTGAAACAAACATGGGAAAGAATGGGGAGACCTACACTATAGTGGTCTCTAATCCAGTTAAGAATGGAAAATCAACAGAAAATCATCCCAATGGGGAGGTTTCAGGGTGTAATAGTTGACATTGAAGGCACGAACACACTGGCGGATTTTGAAGTAATAGAGATTGTGGATGATAGCAATCCCTACCTCGTGCTCCTTGCGATCGATTGGGCCACTGACATGAATGGGGTAATTAAACTAAAGAAGAGAAATACCATATTTGAGAAGAAACCACTCTACATAGTGGTGCCGTTGGATCCTACATAAGGACCACGCTATATAGAACCAGTCCGCGATTATGAAAGTGATGACGATTTGTACCAGATTTACAAGATAACAGTGTAAGACCAGGATTAGGTGAATTGACAGCAGACATACATATTGAAGGGAGCGTGAGAGCTCCTGCACATAAGATTTAGATGAAGAACTGTAGCACTGGTAAAATCGGCTGCATGAAGTATCTACACTGCGCTGTAACATGATGACCAAGTCATTGCACTACGTATCATCAGAGGTAATAAATTTGCCTCACTATGATGGGTTAACTGACATTGATCACTTTTTGGATGCATTCAAAAGAGAAGTTCCCAAGAATCATCGCTTCCAGGCATTAGATTGGGCGTTGTGCGATACACTCACAAGATGGTGGGGTACGCACAAAGAAAGGTTTGAGGATTAGCGTGAATATAGAAGGATCATGAGGATACGCTTTGGCCACCCAAAGGTACGGAAAATAGAAAACTATGATGGTAGAAATGATCCATGTGATCATTTGGCCAAATGGACTGAAGTGTATGGAGTGAAGCCTCAGCCGGAGTGGGTCCATATGTTTTGTTGTACATTGGACGTTATACTAATGAATTGGTACTTGGAGACAAAACTTCATCATTGTATTGAAGAATGGGATGTTTTGCGCCAAGGATTTCTGATGACATTCAGTTTTGAGGATGGATTTGAATCTATTGATGAAGCATTGCGGGAGGTGAAGAAAGCCATATTTAGGATACCGCAAGATCCTCTAGACCTTATTCAACCTGATTGGACTACCTAGCTGAGCCACACACTAGAGTGTTACAATGTAACAGTAGAAGAAGAAGACGAAGACCCGAGAAAGATTAATAACCCATAGACTGAAGATCACCATGGAGTCAAAGGACCACAACTAGAGAACCTTGACATAACAAAGTCGCTCAGAACTAGACAGGTGAACATTAGCACAGAGGCATAGCCAAAGTTTGTAAAGATTGGGGACTATTGGGACGACGCAACAATAGATAAGGTAGCCAAACTACTCCACAAATATCAGGACTTGTTCCCCATGAAGTTTTCCAATCTAAAAGGAATAATAGGAGACCTAGGTGTCATGAAGATCACCCTAAAACCAGACATGAAACCTGTGAAACAAATACCTTATTGCCTCAATCTAAAGTATAAGGAAAGGGTTCACGTTGAGTTAGATAAGATGCTCACGGCAGGTATTATTGAATCGTTGGAAGAATATGATTAGGTAAGCCCAATAGTGGTTCAGGAAAGGAAGCAGAAGGAATAAATAAGGATATGCGTAGATCTCAGGAAGTTGAATGATACCTGCATGCATGATCTTTTCCCAAATCCATTCACCGATAAGGTATTGGATAATTTTGGTGGCCAAGAGGCATATTCGTTCACTCATGGGTTCTCTAGGTACCATCAAATCAAGATCACACCGGAGGATAGAAGTAAGATGACCTTCACAACTGAATGGATATGCTTCCAGTATACAATGATGTTGTTTGGGTTGAAGAATGTGTCAATGATCGTTTCGCGCATATTGATCACAACGTTCAAGGATTTTATTCATAAATTTCTAGAATTATACTTCGATGATTGGACAGTGTTTGAACTGGTGAAGCACCATGTGGCAAATCAACACTTGATTTTGGATACATGCCGGAGGTACCAGATCACACTAAATCTGAAGAAATGTTTGTTTTGTGTCCCTTTTGGGATCTTGCTAGGCCATGTGGTATGCAGACAAAGCTTGATGGTAGACTCAGCTAAGATCGCGGTCATAATCAATTTGGAGGCGCCAAGGAGTGTGAAACAACTACGGGCAACACTGGGGCATATGGGATACTATAGGAAATTCGTCAAGAGCTATGCCTAGATTACCGTGCAGATGGAAAAATTGTTAAAAAAGGATGTTACATTCTATTGGAATGAAGAATTCCAAAAGATATTGGATGTGCTGAAGGAGAAGATGGTCACCGTACCGATCCTAGTCTTCCCAGGTTCGAAGAAGGAATTTCATGTGCATGTGGATGCATCATGTATTGCGCTGGGATAAGTACTCACAGAAGCTGGTGAAGGGGACTTGGATCATCCTATAGCGTTTGCATGTAGGAAGTTGTCCAAAGGGGAGAAAATTATTCCGCAATAGAGTGCGAAGGCTTAGCTATGGTGTATGCGCTCCAGACGTTTTGTTGGGCAGACACTTTAAGATGAATATGGACCATTACATGTTGAAATACATGTTCAACAAGCCTATGTTGTGGGGAAAGATATGCAGGTGGCTATTTTTGTTCCAGGAGTATGATTTTGAAGTTATTGTGAAACCAGGATGCTTGAATGCTAGACCAGATCATCTGTCGTGCATCGAAACAGGAGAGGAACCTACTAATTTGGAGGAGGGGCTACCTGACACGTAGCTCTTTGCAGTGCGCATCTCAGACAGTCACTTTGAAGATATTATGCACTTCCTGATGACAAGTACGACTTCAGAAGCGTATATAAGCCAACAGAAAAATGAACTGGTGGTGCGCGCGACAAAATTTTCTGTCATTGCAGAGCACTTGTACAAAATGAGATTAGATGAAATATTGCAACGTTATTTGCCAAAGTTTGAATGAAATAGCATACTCACTAAGGCTCATGACAGAGCCATGGGATGTCATTATGCAGGAAAATCAATAGCGTAAAAGATTCTACACGCTAGGTTATAGTGGTCGACGTTGCATAAGGATTCAAAAGCATATTGTAGGGAATGTGATGCATGCGAAAGGATGCGAAGACCCTCGCATAGGGATGAGCTGCCACTGAATCCGCATATATCACTACAACCCTTCGAGAAGTGGGAAATTGAATTTGTAGGACCAATTTAGCCTCCAGGGAAGAACATAGGTGTGTGGTACATCATAACTATGAACGAATATCAAACCAAATGGGTGGAGGCGTAGCCTGTGAAGGACTATATGAGTGCAATAGCAACACAATTAATCTTTGAGTACATTCTGACAAGGTTCGGTTGTCCAAAACTTCTAATGAGAAATCGCGGTACACACTTTCTCAATTAGACTATCAACGCAATGTTAGAGGAGCTTCAGGTTTACAATCAGAAGAGCACACCCTAGCATCTGTAGCCTAATGGGATGATGGAAGAATTTAACAAAATATTGGAGAGAATGCTCACAATGGTTTGCAATGCTCAAAGAAATGACTAGGATTTTCTCATACCTACGGTGCTATGGGCTTATAGAATGACTTGAAAGAAGTTGGTTGGACAAAAACCGTTGAGACTAGTTTACGGTGTGGAAGTTGTGATGTTGATGGAGTACATTGTACCTATTCTATGCATAGTAGCATTCAGAGGAATGGCAGCTCATGGAGCCCTGGAAGAAAGGCTCGCGCATGTAATGAAACTTGAGGAGGATAAATTTCTATTTCGATTTCATCAACAAGTTCAAAAGAAACGCGAAAAGGAATGGCATGATCAACACATCAAACTGCGCACCTTCAAGGTAAATTATCTGTTTTTGTTATATGATAGCAAGTTTGATAAATTTCCCAAGAAATTTAGGATGCATTGGCTAGGGACCTATGTCATCAAGGAGATTACTGATGGTGAAGCAGTTCAATTGGTGAAATTGAATGGAGAACCATTCCCAAGTCAGGTGCATGGCAGTCGATTGAAGCCATACACCAACAGTCCTTCTAGATGACTACATGATGGTAGCACAGTCTTAGCACTCTAGGCAGCTGAAAGGAGGTGCATGACTATAAACTACATTACCCGAGTTGGGAAGCTGCGTGCTTGGGGAACTGCGTGGAATGAAGGAATGTCACAGTGTCATTAGACACATGTAGGGAGCTGCACTATACTAAAAGGGACCATGCAGGGTAGCCAAAAAGTGACCATTATGGTCACTATTCATGACTTAACAGTGAGAAACTGGCCAAATGCAGCGGGGGGTTGGCATTTAAGTCAGAATTTAAGGGCAAGATATGTGAAAATATGCTTCCAATCCAGCATTTATGAATGATTTATGGGGGGGAACGATTGGATTTGAATTCGTAAATGCCTATAAATTACAAGTGGCTGCCAAGTGAAAAACACTTGGCATTTTGAGAATTGAGGTATTAAGCTCTCAGGTATGTATGAACCTTGAGCTCTTTGAAGCCTTGATAGCAAGTTTAGTGTTTGAGAAGTTGCCAACAAAGACATAGATGTTGTTTTCTAGCATTATGTCAGTGCCTGCAGAAACTGTAAGTGCAGGATAAGTAGTTGCAGTTGAAGGAACTGCCCCAGAGGTAGTAATGGTAGTTGGGGGAGCTTCCTCAGAGGTTGAAAGCATCGAAGTACAGGCATAAGTGCCTGAATCACCGAGGACACCTAGGCCAAGGCCTACACTAATCAAGGAGGGTCAAAATTCAAGGAAGAATAAGCAGAAAGTGCAACAACCGATGCATGCATCACCCAAAAAGCACCCACAGACAGGAAAACCCACTGTGTAGGAGAAGGGTAAGGTGATTGACCTAGAACCTAAAGCCTAGGTTGAAGAAATCCATGTGGGTATGGATGACATTGATATGGAGGGGATAGAGGATGTTGATGTGGAGGGGTCTGACCCCATTTCTAAACTGCCCAAGTACATTCCTCTGTAGAGAGGCAAGACAAAGGTTCTAAAGAATATTGATGAAATTAAGGTCACGCTGCACACACCCTTACTACTGGACCAAATTTTCTTTGAAGGACCGCGCCTGACGCACATCCCCCTTTTAAAATTGGAGGACTGGGATTTGGCTGATGCGGAATATTTTCCCCATTTAACGACGGACCAAATCCTACACCGCGTCTTCTATAAAGACTCTGGTGTGACCACCCTGGAGCCAAGGAAGTGGGTAAAAGGGGTACCACATTATAACCGCACACCCATAACCATGATAGTGATCAAGTAGTTGTTGTGCTTGGTGCATGATGGTTGTCTGTGGCTAGAAGAGCTGATACCCATCACTGACATGCTGATCCATAGGATCACTCGGCTGCCACACTAGGGAGAAAATATGACCATGGTGTTTGGTGAAAAGATAGGTGAGTCCAACCTCATTGAAGGAATGAAGGAAAAATTCAAACTCGCTAAGAAGTCACATGGCTATACCATCACAAGTATAATTGACCCTGCGGTCAAAGTAGGAACACAAATCCTAGAAAGAAATATTATGCGAAAGTGTTGCGCAGACGAAGTACCGGCACCAGTCATAGACTTAGCAGCCCAGTGCACAGAGGGTGTATAGTTGAACTGGGCATGATACCTCTGCCGGTAGCTCCTCGCAAGCTGTAGAGAGGTGCAGGATCATAGCAAAACATTCCACCATGCCTGGTTGTTGCTGTCCATAGTGCTGGTCACGTGGGAGTTACCAGAGGATATCCATTTTCATCTAGTTGTGCCTGACCTACTAGAAGCAAAAAAAAAATCTTCACTATGGGCTATGAAGGACCCTCAAAGGGTCAAGGACAGTAAGGTCTTTTGGATCTTGATGGAGATGAGTGTTGAGCCTCAAAACTGCACTCATTTACCCATCCTCCCAACAACCTTTTCCTACTCATTTCCTTCTTTTGTCATCATTTCCTTCATCAACTTGTTCAATTCATTGCATTATAGGACTTTT